>CAKNYM010053213.1:679074-725089 GCA_932195095.1 Andricus curvator
TATTTCTAACGATTGAAACAATAAAATATAATAATAATTCAAACAATTTATTCTGACTGAAAATCTGACTTTTATTTCAGAATGCGTTTTGATCTTTGTTTACTAAAATAATTTCTGTGAAAAAATTCGACTATTACATTTATATTTCAAGAACTATGTTCCAAATAGACGAAATGAATATATATATATTAAAAAAAAAAAAAAGAGTAATTGGTTCCTCGTTTAGAGGTGGGCCGGGAATGCGCAGATGGAAACATATGAACTCCTATCTAATACAACGCTGCTGAAGGCTGGTGACCTTCTCAGTATAAAACATCAAGCAATTGCGACTCTCTCGGTTTCCATTCCTTGTCCTCGCCCCCCCCCTCCCCCCGTAACAGAAGTTTTGGTGGGACTGACGTAAGAACTGGACTCTCCACCATACGACGAATCACTACTTAACTTGGGCATGATTTCGACTCGCACAGCAAATTTCGCGCATAAAGGTGGTAGTTGGGTGTACAATCTAAACATGAATAATACAAACAATAAAGTAGCCTCGGAATGGACTGAAACTTTGATTGAGGTTTTGAAATATGGTCAGGAGTAGATAGGGAATCACATGGTAGTCAAGGGGTCGGTTTGATTATGAATGAAAAAGCAAGATATATGTTCCAAAAACGACTTAAATACTTTTTTTCTCCCCTTTTCAGATAGTTGGAAAAAAATCTTTCTGATTGTAGGATTTATTATAAAGATACGGAAATATACGCTGAAGTAAAGGAATTACCTTCTTCGTTTTAAATCAAATACAACTTTAGTCATTTTTATCTGAAGAACATTGAACATATGGTCGTTGCGAAGCGCGACGACCAAATTGCGCGCAGCAAGCGCGCTCAAACTTTTGGGTTTCTATTATACGATGAACAGAAACGAGCGTGAAGCACGAGGTTCACATGATGATCATACCAAATATCGAGCGCGAAGCGCGAGTGTCGTGATGAGAATGTGTTCCTTAAGGTCGATAGAACCTTAAGTAAATTAGTTCTTATTTTTATGTAAAACTGACATAATTAAACCAAAAGCAGGTCATAACGATGAAGCTTACTAAGAGAGTATTAGCCTGCGAAGCGCGCAATAGCGAGCACACGAAGTGTGAAAACCTAGGCGACAAATGTGTCCGAGCGCGAAGCGCGAGGTGAATACCTAATCGAGCGCGAAGCGCGAGATCCAACAGGTGCGCGCCTTACGTATTTTTCACATAATCACTTAATCCCAATCGATTTTGTTTCCGCACTTATTATGATAAGGTTCACCGAGATGCAAATATTTTTATGTTTTTTTTTTCGCGACGCTACGAACTCTCGAACGTGCACTGTCATGTTGAATTGGAGTACGCGATCGCACCAGGTTCGCAAGCATCAATCACTTTTAAGATGCTTTCAACAAAATATTTTGGTTGAATCAAGAAAATATTTTTCTTAATTCTAGTAAAATCATCTCTTAGATTATTTGGTAGATCCAACTAAAAATGTTTGTAAAATCAATAAAATATTTTCTAAAATCAACACAACCATTCAACCAAAAACTTTGATTTACTGAATCAAACGAATTTGGCCATCTAAACGAAAATTTTGTTCATTTAACAAAAATATTTTCTGAAATCAACCAAATTCGGCGAACAAAACGATTTTATTGAATGAAGAACACTTGGGTTGAGCGCTAGAGAGATTTATCAGCAACCTGGGTCGTAGCAGTGTTGCGGAACGAACGTGTCATTCAAATAAATGACACGAGAATTCTAGATCAATCTAAAATATCTATACCTTACACCTATATACCTTACACCTATATACCTATCTACCTCATACCTATATACCCATATACACACTCCTATTTTCCAATCGAGCAAGTCACGCCTACCCCAAAAGGGAAATGGCTTAATGGTATAATAATAATAATAAAAAGAAAATATTTTTTCTGGGTCAAGTGCACTTTCTCGATCTTTCACTTTTTAAAATTCCACGAATTTGAAGCACACTCAGAAAAAAGTTTGGTTGATTCAACAAAAACTTGGTTGGATCAAACAAATAAATACATTGCTATATGGTCAATCAAACGCTTGGTTGATTCAACCAAATTTTTTGGTTAATAAAGTTTGGTTGATTGTAATAAATATTTTGGTTAATCCAATCAAATATTTTGGTTGATCCAAACAAATATTTTGTTTGTTTCGTTAAATCAAAATGTATCTAGATCTTGACTTTCAATAAATTGTATTCTAGGACAGAAGCTTTTGATAAAAAAACTTTTGATAAGCATCACTTGCAGCATTAGGAAATCGAACTTTTATTCAAATCGACAGAAAGGCTTTTTCCATAAATTTGTGTGAGGTTCTTCCATCACTTATAAATTTCGAGGTTAGATTGCCTGCACCGGTGTGAACTCTGCGAACTAAAGGTTGTACTTACGTTCAAAATGTTCTGTATACTGTTTCAGACCCCAGTTTTTTTCAAAAACGTTGACATTGTTAGTGTTAATTTTGTTGTTACCACTCATCTTTTTACTAATTCGCGACGCGACGCACGATGAGAAACTTTTCGAAACGCAAACTGGTCACTGGCGTGGGCTGACATCATCTGTTTCGGTATGTTTAGTGTATTTAATGGAAGTATTTGGTAGAATCAACCAAATCATTTTCTAATAAATACTATATTCCGCTAAACACATTTATTTGGTTGAATCAACCAAACATGCTCAAATAAATAATTACTTTGAATTGAGAAAAATAATGCGTTGAGTTTCTCAAAAATAACCAAAGGTTCATTTGCGCTGACCAAATTTTTTAGATTCAACAAACAAATTATAGGTTGAACAAACTATTTCGTTGAATCAACTCAATCTTTTCTCTGAGTGCATTGAAAAATTCGCGGAATTGGGAATCCAGTCAATCTCTACTATTACATGTTTATGTTTTGTTTTACTTTTGTACAGTTTGTCTCAAAAGTAGAACCCATTCTGTTGTACATAATATGAAATAAATTAATTATTTGAAATTACGCAATATTATTTACTTATTTATTCATTCATAATAATTTGATATTACCTGATTAGGGTAAGGAGGGGCAGCGCCGACCAGTTAACAGTCAATGATTTTTTTAAAGTTAATAAGATGTGGAATTGATCCATTTTTTTCCCATTTCGAGTCCTACATTATTGTACATCATAATTCTATAAGTAACAATTATATGAATAAAACAATGATTTAATAATTGAATTATTTCTGACAAGCTGTATTTCGTCGGCTTTGCCCCACACCGGAGGGCAAAGCCAACCGCAGCTTTTTATGAAAATCAAAACATCTGAAGAGTGGAAAACATGATGTTCCGCGTCTGTGGTATTTTATGTATTGGAAAAATTACCTTTAAACATATTCAGCAAGAAGAATAAGTTATTTTTAATAAAAATAGTGATAGCTGTGATATAACCTCTTATTAGTTGACATTCAACTAGAGACGGAGTACGCGCAAAGGTTTCTACCGTACCAGTACAGAACACCCGCTCTACCGACGGATTGAAAATAATAATATATAATAGAGTTTCTTGCATGTAGCCCAGAAGATAAGTGGCTGTTCTACATTACCGATGACTTATCGACCAAACTTATGATACGTTTATAACCTAAGCACGTGTAAACTATTATTTTGGTCGGGCTTGTCCCACTGGTGAGGCCTCAATTATTTACGATATTAAATACACTTTGGACTTGTATTACGTTCAATTATTATAATGACATAATGTGATATTGTTTTATCTGTCAAAATGTCAAATTTTCATACTGTAAGTATTGCCATTAACGTCGAAAACTTTACATTTCTGCCAGCGAATCTTCCATTCTTTCGTTGTCAAAACTCTTTTCTGCATAATTTTTCTTTTACAACGTCAATTTTCAAGATATCAGTAAGTAACGCTATCTCTATAATAAAACAGATTTATTTAATGCAAAGTAGAATGAAAATTGTTAAATAATAGCGATGTTATAAGCAAAGTTACCTTTGCCCCACCGGTCGGCGCTGCCCCTCCTTACCCTACTTGATTGCTTCTTATATCTGGCGCCGGACTCGCAGCTGAGACTCTCTACAGTTCGCGCGCGAGACGACAAGCCGCTTACAGGTGTCAGGAAGCAAAAAAAAATTGAGGTACGATGCCGACGAAAACTAAAAAAGTGGAATGATGGATTATGTATCCAAAAAAATAGAATATGTTTAGTCCCAAATCATACCGGTTCATTTGTGCGAGAATCGGCTAATTTTTCAATTTTCATTTTTCCATATTTTATTACGTCCCCCCATAACACGCAATGTTTCAGAACTGTTGCTAGAATATTCAATTGAAAAATTGGCAACATTCTAAATGAATATTGCAGCAAGGTTCAAGAAACATTAAAACGTCCGAACCAGGCAGTATTGGTCAGGAATATTTCTGAAACATTTCAAAAGAATATTGAAATTGCGCTCGCTTTATGTGTGTGAAAAGTGTCCCCGAAATCTTGCCTAAATATTGCCGCGCAATGTTGCTGAAACATTGGCTGAGATATTAATGGAATATCTCCATAAAATGTTTTCAGCCCATATTCTTGAAAGTTTCTTTCTAAATTTATTTTCAGGTTACATATATTATTTTGAATTACTTATATACCTATAATTAACTCATAAGACCTTATATTAAATTTAACAACAGAAATTCACGAATTAATTTTTATTTGTAATTCTATTTACATATAAATTTAAAATAACATTTTTTGTTTGATGCTGTAGAAATCATTCTTCTGAACTTCTGTACTTCCAAGGGAGGCAAATTTTGTGAGAAATATTGTGTCAAACGGCTATTCTGAGGCAGGATTACATGAGCCATATATTTTAAATTTTGGCATTCTTTCTCTTAAACGCTATAAAATAATTACAAATATCATTAAAAATATATTTTATGAGATAGCCTAAACGGGTGTCAATGGTAATGTTGTATTGTCGTATATCCTATAAAATAATGAATACGAAAATATTGCTATAAATACAAAACTAGGAAAAATCTAACTTTCTTGCCTACATGCAAATTATAATTCTGCTCGAGGCCATATCGTCGCTCCAGGAAACAGCCTTTACTGTCTTCAGAGAGTTGTATAATGTGTCGAAATTTGTTGTAAAAAATATTTACTGCATTGTAAACAGATTATAAACTGATTACATAAAACACGTATTATCTTTTCACTGTTAAGTACATATTCCTGCGCACTGTTTGTCAATTGAATATTTTCTTAGTTTCGAAGATCATCTTTAGTGACATATATGTATTCCTGTTCACTATGTATTTGATGGGTTATTGTCGGTTTAGTAATTCAATTTCAAAAATTGTGCACTTTAGATTAAAACACGTAAAACGATATTCATATGTTCCTTCCCATGTTAGCAACTTCGAGCTTTCATAATAATGTTGAGTTACCAAGTTTGACATCTGAATTTTTGACAGCCGATAAAAAGTTCGCAGGAACATGGACTTGGAATTGAAAAAATGATACGATAATGATATAATAATGAAGAAAATATTCATTTACAAATTTTCTTCTCCTACATTCGTACATTATCCAACTGCCTGACGACAGTAAGACTATTTCCTGCACCTATGATATCGCATCGAGCAGAATCACAATTTTCAGGAAAGAAGGTTAGATTTAGCCTCTGTTTTGCAATCTCAATCTTTAGTTTTTTTACGAGATTCGTGAAATTTGTTATTTAAAAATGTAAGACTAAGACGAAAAATTTACTACAGACTTTCAATTTTGAAAGACTTCAAGAGAAAGTATGGCAAAATTGTAAATATTGCTTATGTAATCCTGACTCACAATAGCAGTTGGACACAATACTAGAAAAATTTGCCTCCCTTGGAAGTACAGAAGTTCAGAAGAGTGATTTCTACAGCATCAAACAAAAAATCTTATTTTAAATTTATATGTAAATAGAATTACAAATAAAAATACATTCGTGAATTTCTGTTGTTAAATTTAATATGAGGTCTTATAAGTTAATTATAGGTATATAAGTAATTCAAAATAATATATGTAACCTGAAAATAAATTTAGAAAGAAACTTTCAAAAATATATTCTGAAAAAATTTTATGGAGACATTCCATCAATATCTCAGCCAATGTTTCAGCAACGTTGCGCGGCAATGATTAGGCAATATTTCGTGGACGATTTTCACACACATAAAGCCAGCGCAATTTCAATATTCTTTTGAAATGTTTCAGGAATATTCCTAACCAATACTGTCTGGGTCGGACATTTTAATGTTTCTTGAACCTTGCTGCAATATTCATTTAGAATATTGCCAATGTTTCAATTGAATATTCTAGCAATATTTCTGCAACATTGCGTGTTATGGGGGGGATCAGTTCCTGAAAGAAAATCATGCTTGCATTTATATATATATATATATATACCATTAAACCATTTCCCTTTCAGGGTAGGCGTGACACTACCCGATTCGGGTAGTGTTTCTAGGTTTTTCTTGTAGTTATAAATAACTACAAGTGTGGGCTCACCACACCCACGATGTGCCAACAGCACTCATGTTAGTATTCTTGAATGGTCACCCATCCAAGTACTAACCGCGTCCAACGCTGCTTAACTTCAGTGATCTGACGAGAACTGGGTTTTTCAGCGTGGTATGGCCGTTGGTTTAATAATACGTATATGTATGCATGTGTAAGTGTGTGTTTTGCATCAAATTGCAGTATTTTAAATATTTTATATATAATATTACACGAAGAAAAAGTACATAATGAAACTATAATAATCGGGGGGATGAAGGTAGGTAAAGAAAATTACTGTTAAGTCGTCATACGCATTTACAATGCTTAATTGATGTAAATTTATTCAGTTTCTCAATAACGACATTACGCAGAATCAAATCGATTATTACATTACAAAATAAGTTTTTAAACCATATATAAACTGAATGTGTTTAGAATAAAAATCGACGACAGCTGCTTTCAACTGGACTGGATAATCGGGATTGTGCATATTGTTTATTTGTCGTCTATCCTAAAACTTTCTGAACTCGTGATGAATAGATTCGCCAGCTCAGATCTAGGCAGAGAAAAAGCTCTCCAACGGCTTCAGAGTCTTAATTCGGTTTCAAACAAATATCACGGTGACGCGTTGGAAAGAAACGAGTGGAGGAAATTACTTGAAGAATCAGATAAATTATTAGATCGTTAAATCTGTAAGATCTGAGCAGGCTGGCGAATCTATTCATCACGAGTTCATAAAGTTTTGGGATAGACGCAAAATTAACAATATGCACAATCCCGATTATCTAGTCCAGTTGAAAGCAGCTGTCGTCGGTTGTTTTATAAACATATTTAGTTTATATATGTAGTTTATACATTTATTTTGTAATGTATAATAATTATATATATAATTATATATAATATAATGATATATATTATATAATAATTATACAACAATCATCTATCTCATCCTGCGTAATGTCTCTATTAAGAAACTGAATAAATTTACAGCAATAAGGCATTATAAATGTGTATCACTTAACAGTAGTTTTCTTTCCCTACCGTCATCCCGAGTATCATAGTTTCATTATGTACTTTGTATTCATGTAATATCACATATATAATATTTAAAATGCTGAAATCGATGCAACACATACACTTACACACGCATGCATATACGTATCATTCTATACAAGCTTGGTTTTGCCTTCACGAACTTACGTAATACAGTATGGAAAAATGAAAATTGAAAAATCAGCCGATTCTTACACAGATGAACTGCTCAATTTTTTTACTTCCTGACACCTGTGCGCTATAGCAACTTGAAACATTAATAATTTCTTTAATATTAATTCGATTGAGCTACAATTTTCCCAGAAAACTTCTTTGTACTATAATTAACAACTTTTTTGCTGGAAGTTTTTCGTTGCTTAAAATTCGCTCGATAAACGAAACGTTGGAAGTTAGAGAAGTCCAATATGCGCCGAGCATCAGAAAAAAAGTAATACATTTTTTTTTAAATAAATTTTTTAATGCCTTGTACTCTATCAGTCGAAGGACATTTCGAACCACATTCCCTGAAAATTTTATTTAAAAATTGCAAAAACTGACTGAGCACGAGTTGAAATGAAACACGAATTAGAATCGATTTTTCCAAAAAAGACAGTTCTTTGGCTTTAATTAGAAAACTAAAGAAGCTACAAATTTTCGTCCACATGAAAAAAGGTGTGCAATGAAATTCTACACTCAGATATAGTCTTTGAAAATTATAATTCGAAAATATTTTTAAAAGCCTCCAGGGGTCTTCCCACTCCCGGCGAAATAATTTTAGGTGCCCTTACTCGACTACCGTCGGAAATTAACGTTACAATTAGCGAGCGAGTATTGGGTCATTGCAAAAGTTCGTGCCCGATTTTCGATTAAAACTTGTAAGAGAAAAAGGAAACACAAAGAATTTATTAATCAATTAAGTAATCTCCACCGCATTGTACAATCTTTTTCCAAAGTGCTTTCAACTGACGAATCCCAGTAGGGTAAGGAGGGGCAGCGCTCACCAGTTAACAGTCAATGATTTTTTTAAAGTTAATAAGATGTGGAATTGATCCATTTTTTCATTTCGAGTCCTACGTTATTGTATATCATATTCCTATAAGTATTAATTACATTGATAAAACAATGATTCGATATTTTAATTATTTCTAACAAGCTGTATATCGTCGGCTTTGCCCCCCACCAGAGGTAAAGGCGACCGCAGCTTTTTATGAAAAACAAAACATCTAAAGATAGGAAAATATGATGGTTCGCTTCTGTGGTATTTTATGTACTGAAAAATTACCTTCAAACATATCCAGCAAGAAGAATAAGTTATTTTGAATAAAAATAGTGATAGCTGTGATATAAACTCTTATTCTTTAACATTATACTGCAAATGGAGTGCATGCAAATATTTCTACCGTACCAATACAAAAAAAACCTGTTCTACCGACATTTCTTTTCTACCGACTGTTTTTTTAGAAAGCACGTGTAAACTATTATCTTGGTCGCGCTTGCCCCTCTAGCGAGGCCTCAATTATTTACGATGTTCAATATATTTTGGACTTGAATTGCGTTTAATTATTATAATTACATTATGTGATACTATTTTATCTGTCAAAATATTCAATTTTCATACTGTGAATATTGCCATTAATGTTGAATACTTTATATTTCTGCCAGTAGCACTATCTCTATAAACAAAATAGATTTATTTAATGTAAAGTAGAATTAAAATTGTTAAGTAATAGCGATGTTATAAGCAAAGTCACCTTTGACCCACCGGTCAGCGCTGCCCCTCCTTACCCTATTATAAACACTGGTTTGCGAAGGAGATTATTTAATTAATTAATAAATTGGTTATGTTTCCTTTTTCTCTTGCAAGTTTTATTCACAAACCAGGCACGAACTTTGGCAATGAACCAATACTACTAAAAATCCCTGCTGATTTTGAATCGTGATTGCTCGTTCAAAAAGGGAGCGAGAAACCTTTTTTAAACTCCGTTAGAAAGCTTATGAAATTCCGCGTCGAATGACCCCTAATAGAGATATTTTTGAAATTTTGAAAATACAATACCACGTGAGAAGTTTAAAAAAAGAAAGCAAGAATTTCTTAAATTTTGTATTTCAACCACAACTAGTGGCATGCCCTAGGAAAGTAGTAGGAGAAATTTAAAATTTATACCAAACAGTCTTCGAAATCCTATCTTCAATTTAATTCAATATATACTGGAAAATTTTCATGGGTTTCCGAGATACTCGTATGACTAAAAATGTCCGAGCTTGGCTGAGACTCGACGCAGACACGCTTGGAAATTTTTTGTCATATCTTGGGAATTCGAGAAGATTTTTTGAGTTTTATTAACCTCAATTAAAGATGAGATTTCAAAGATTACATCCTGTCAATTTCAGTTTTTTCCACACCAGTTTCCTAAGTCACAGCACAAGTTGAAGTCAAGGTACAAAATTCGATAAATTCTTGCATTAAAAAAAAAAAAACTTCTCACTTGGTATATACTATACTCTTCAAAGAATAAAAAGTACATTGTTTAGGGGTCATTCGACGCAGAATTTCATAAACTTTCCGAAGGGTTTTTGAAAAAGCTTCTCGCTTCTTTTTTGAACGAGTAATCCGTTTCAAAGACATCTGTGATTTTTAGTACCGCTCGTGCTAGCTGTGTCGATAATTTCCGACGGTAGTGTAGTTAATTGCATATATTTAAAAAAAGTTGTACGTGTAAAAATGGAAATTTATTAAGTTTGAACTGAAGAAAAATATCATGGTTTTTTTTTTAATAAAAAAAAGTTTTTCTTGGTTTTAAAGAATTTTCAGGGCATTTTTTTACTTATATTTCCCAGTTTTACAACGGTATTTGAAAAATATTTCTCGACGGTAGTGTTAATGTTAAAGATAGTGCAATTTTAAAGTAACAAGAGTTTTAAATTGAACATTTTCAATTAAAAACGTTTCAAATTAAACAAGTTAATTTCAATTTGATGCCATTAAGAATTGAAAATTTTGTAATGCAGAGATCCACTTTGTAATAGTGTAAGCACTTTACAATGATTGAACGATTTTAAATTGAAAAACGTTTTTAATTATTATTATTACTTGTTGAAGAAATAGACAGCATCAGCTGATATACATATTTCTCTATCATTTAAATTATTACTAGCAAATGATTATGGTATAACTATAACTATAACTGGTAATTAAATTTGAAATTCTTTTGCTCAACATAAAATAACGTAGTATTTTATAAACTATAAAAAAATGATACAAAATTGAACGCGAAAATTGAGAAGGTCTCTTTTTACACCCAAAATAAAAATTAATGTCTGATTTATTACCATGGGAAGTATTTCAGCCATTTTGCTCATTAAATGATATACTAAAAGAAATACTAATCAAAATGCGATAAATCAAGATAAAAGTGAGGTTTTACTTCCAAAGTCCAAACTCGGACTTCCAAAGTTTATTTCCAAACAGAAATCGTAAAATTGTACTATCTGAAATTGAAATTTTCCAAATTGTTAAATTAGAAATTTTACTCTGAAAATTCATTTAGAATTAGACTGATTTTAATTAAATAATTATAAAATCAGGAAAATTTATAATTAAAAAAATGAAAATTGTTAGAATTCAACAATTTCAGCATTCAAGTTCGAATTTAAGTGGATAAAATTGAATAGAATTATTGTAATTGAAATTATGACAATTAACAATTTTTTAAATCCCAAATTACAGAATTTTTATTGAAATTGTTCAAAATTATATAATTTTGAGATAGCTGTCGTGCCAAATATTAGATCTCGACAAAAATAGTATGTCGAATATTTTAAGAATAAAAATAATATTACTGATGGTATCATTCGAAATAAAAAAATCTGCCCGCTTCGCGGGCACATTCTCATCGCGCGCTTTGCGCGCGGCTCGCTTCGCTCGCAAGTTTGAGCGCGCCTAGGGCGCGCGACTGTTGGATCTCGCGCTTCGCGCTCGATTATGTACTCACCTCGCGCTACGCGCTCGGGCGTATTTAAATCGCGCTTTACGCTCGGCTCCTCTAGATTTTTGAACTTCGTGTTCGACTTCGAGGAAAAGAAAAAGTTTGTTTGCAAATATTATAAAATTATCAAAACCTCTACATATTAAGTGATTGTTAAATTTGTTTTTATTTTAGACTGAAAAGGAACTTTATTTACTCAAGGTTCTATCGACCTTAAGGAACACATTCTCATCCAGAAACTCGCGCTTCGCGCTCGATATTTGATTTGAAAATCATTTGAACCGTATGATAGAAACAAAAAAGTTTGAGCGCACTTACGGCGTGCGATTTGGTAAATACACTGAGCGCGCACTTTGTGCTTCGTGTTATATGT
Source organism: Andricus curvator (assembly GCA_932195095.1). Taxonomy (NCBI): domain Eukaryota; kingdom Metazoa; phylum Arthropoda; class Insecta; order Hymenoptera; family Cynipidae; genus Andricus; species Andricus curvator. The sequence goes on from CAKNYM010053213.1 coordinate 691,034, forward strand.
TCTTCATATACAAATTACTAAATTTGTATTTGATTTTAAGTGAAAAGTAATGATATAATTCAGGCGACAAATTTTATTAGTTAACATTTTATTTTAGCTTGTGCCGTTTATCAAAAAAGTTAATTTTTTCATTTTGAATATATTCTTACCACAAAAATTGATTACGGGTTTGTAAGTCTTTTTTGAATGCACAATTTTTGTTCATTTATATGTTTTCGTACCTTGCATTGTTTTTTCAAAAATTTGATTTTTTTACTGTCAATGTTATTTTCACGAATAAAACAAAAACCACGCATCCTATCGAAACATGAGTCACAATAAATTTGTACCTCTTCCTTGGATGAACAAATTTTGTTTCGGTCATTTTTTCGTAGCTGGTAATATTCGTCTGAAAATTTGATTTTTCTATTTTCAATGCTGTTTTTTACGAATAAAACAAAAACTACGCGTCATATCAAAAAGTGAATGATAAGAAATTTGTAGATCTTTTTTAGGTGCACAATTTTGGTGAGATGATCTTTTCTGGTATCTTGCATAGTTTGACAGCAAAATGGCTTTTTTGATTTTTCATTAATTTTTTGTGCGATCAAAATTTGAATTTTTTATTTTTCAAAAAATTCAAAAAGTCGTTATGAAAATATTATAGGGTGTTCAGGAATCAACGTTTTTCTCCTCTTGACTTTTTTTCATATCGTGCGTTTTTCGGCTTAAAATGTTCATTTTCGTTTGTTTTTTGGAAATTTGAAAATGCTATAACTCCAGTAATTTTTTTTTTATCACAAAAAGTCATAAGAATATTTTGTTCGTCATTTTGCGTACTACTAACAAACGTACATAGAATTTTCAAATCTTCAAAAAAAGTGGTCTCAAAAATTTTAAAAATGTGCTCACTTTTTGGATTTTCATCCAAAATAGCTGGTTAACGAACTCGTTCTCTATTTTTCGGCCATAAAAAAGTGTGCCAAAGCTCAATCAAATCTGATCATTTTTTCGAAAGTTATCGTGGCTACAGACAGACAGACAGACAGACAGACAGACAGACAGACAGACAGACAGACAGACAGACAGACAGACAGACACCTTCGTAAAAATCGTTTTTTCTGACTCAGGAGGTCTTAAAACGTGGAGATTTGATGAAAACCGACTATGTCAAATTTTACATAAAACCAATACCTTCTCATTAGAATGAGAATGTAAAAACATTATGTTTGATGCACACTTTTCAAACTTACAAATAACACTTATTTTAACAATTTTTTTACAACTGAATTTTTTTTTACTACGGCTTCTTAGGAATTTTTGAAAAATGGTTGAATTTTAATAATTGATCGCTTATTTTTCCGTGGGAAAAATTCTCTATAACTCTAAGTTTTACATTTTTGAAAAGTTTTTTACTTTTTACTTTTTTATTTTCAAAATGGAAAATATTAGATATATAAGGAATGTTTTCTCCAAAAAAATTCATTATTTATTAAAATTAAACCATTTTTTAAAAATTGGTAAGAAACGACAGTAAGAAAAAATCAATTACAAAAATTATTGTTAAAATAATTATTTTTCGTAAGATTTAAACTTTTGCACGAAAAGTAGTGTTTTTTCTTCAATAAAATATAAATGATATTATAATTTCAATTCTTAAATTCGTAGAAAACTTTTTTTCCAGAGACCTCATTTTTGACGACAACTCGACGCCTCCATGCAATATGAGTCTATGTGTGCTGTTGTTGAGTTTATTTTTTGAAATAAAAAATGTTAATTCGGAATCATTTTTTATTCGGATTCTGAAAATATTAACAATTAAAATATTATGCTATATGAAATATTAATATAAATATTAAACATGATTTGAAACATAAACAGTTTTGTTTGAAAATAGTTCAGAAGTCAAAAGCAAAAATGATGCCAAAATGATGTTTACACGAAATGAGATATCGAGTTTAAAATTTAGAAACTTAAATAAATGGATCTGAGGAAGGCTTATCCGATCCGGCGATAAATGTAAGTAAGTGCCTTTAATTTAATTTTCCAAATTTTCAACTCGATATCTCATTAGGTGTGACGAAAAAAATATCTGTAAGGCTGAAAAGTTCTAAAAATTGATAATTACATTTTTCAAAGATTAATTTAAAATCGGAAACGTATAACAATTTGGTAAATTACAATTAAAAAACCTCTGATTACAAAAGAGATGATTTCTTCTTTTGTTTGTTGCAAGTATTTTCTTCGTTATTGTTGCTTATTTTACAATTATGTAATCAATTCTGTGAATTGCAATTTAAAACTTCCTATTTTAATTATTATTTTCTGAATAACATATGAAAGAAAAACCTTGACATATCAAACGAATTTTCTGCAGCGAACGTTTGACATTTGAAATTCTTATCCCAAAAGAGAAAGTACATGCATTAAAAAAAATTTCACTATTTCTGAGACCCCTGAACCCAAAAACATATTAATGTTTGCACACATTTCCTTACTATGTCCTTCACTATCAAACATTATTTATTAAGAAATTTTTCATCGATTCTGGAGCTAAGTATGTGGTTTGTGGTAACCCAAATTATAAGCACTAATGAAAAATTCCAACACGAAGCTCATGAAAGCGTTCTAGAAATTCCTGATGAAAATAGGGGAGCTCTGGAATAATCTTACTATTAAGTGAAAAGAGCCGAAGAATCTATAATGCAGCAGCTTCGCAAAGAATAGAAAATTAAACAATTCCAGATAAAAAAATAAAAATTTATTTATATCAACCCAAAAAGATTACTTTTCCACTAGAAAAAATGAATTTTAAATACAAAGGACGAATTTTAAACAAAACAGCTTAATTTTCGACATACAAAGATGACTTCTTAACAAAATAGTTAAATTTTCAACCAAATACTTAAATTTTTAATAAAATAATTAAATTTTCAAACAAAATAGTTGAATCTTTAACCAAATATTTCAATTTTCTACCTACAAAGATAAATTTTCAACCAAATTGTCGAATTTTCAAACAACAAAGATTAAACATCAAGCAAAAACAGTTGCATTTTCAACCAAATAGTTGAATTTTCATGTTAAAAAGTCAAATACTTTAAAAACAGTTGACTCTCAAACCCGAAAAGATAAATTTTAAAGGAAAAAGTTAACTTACAATCAAGAAAGATGAATTTTAAACTAAATATGCGAATTAAAAAAAAAAGAATCTTTAACCAAAAACCGTTGTATTTTAAACTAAATAGTTAAATTTTCAAGCAAAAAACAAGATTTTTTAAAGAGACTGTTCAATTTCCAGCCCGACGTGTTTAACATAAAAAAAATTAATATAATATATATTAATATAAAAAAGTCCATATTTCAACCAAAAATCGAATTTTCAACTAAAAAAGATCAACCTTTAACAAAATAATTTAACTTTCAACGAAAATCAACTCAACCACAAGGATTAATTTTCAACCAAATAGTTCCATTTTTACCCAACAAAGATGAAATTTTTACTAAAACAGATATATTTTTCAATCAAACAGACGATTTTTCAAAAAAGTAGTTGAATTTTCCACCAAGAAAGATTTTAGTAAAATTTTCAACACTAAAATATGAATTTTCAACACAAAAATATGAATTTTCAACACTAAAATATGAGTTTTCAACACTAAAATATGAGTTTTCAACACCAAAATATGAATTTTCAATAAAAAGTTCATTTTCTACCAAAATAGTTGAATTTTCAACAAAAAAAAAACGAATTTTCAGCCGAAAAGGATGATTTTTAACAAAATTGTTGAATTTCCAATCAAGTAATAACATTTTTAACGAAAAATATAATCGCCAGGAGGACGCAAGTGCAAACAAAAAAAGGGAACTGGAAATATACAAGGCAAGTAAATTACTGACAAGAATATTATATCAGGGTGGCCGAAATACTTCATTTTCAAAATTCCCTAACCAATTTTTAATTTTCCGTGACCAATAAAACTCAAAGACCAGAATTTTATTCTGGTAGAATTTTTTTATATGAAACATTTTATAAATTTTCAGAAGATTTTTGTTTAAATCCTGAATTTTCACTGACCAATAAAATTCCCGGACTTTACCCTGAATTTCAGGATTTGCCTGACCTACGGACACCCTACTAAATTTGTTTTCAAAGATAAAAGTAAGACAATACTCTATCACTCAAATGAATAATTGAAGAGTTTCTTTTTGAAACGTGTAACTTTGTCTGGAGTCGCAGAAAGTCATGACTATAGGAATTGATAAAAACTTCAAGAAACAGCAAGTTTAAGAGAGAATATTTAATTATGCTTATTCAGCTTATATTCGAATTGCCAGCTCGATGAACATTGAAGTAAAAGATGACCATGCATGAAACAATAATAACTAAAAAGTGTTAGTTAAAGTATATACCATATTCTAAAACATAGTCTTTAACATTCTTAAACATAGCCTTTGTTCTATATGTTCAGTCGATAATATCGATTAACATTTACATCCAGTGTTTATAAAGAGCACAAATTACGCTAGTTTTATTGATTAAGATATCAAAATGTCATCAAAAATGTACTTACATTAAATTAATAATAAGATATATAGTTAAAAATGTTTTCCGTTTTAGAATTTCAGAACTGAAATGCAACTAAAGTATTAATTCGCTGTTTTCACATTTATTCATGAAACCTTCAAGCGATGAAGAATTTTTTAACAGGAAATATGTAACACATCAAGGTAGAAGGATGTGCATGATAATTAAAACAATACAGCTTTGTTTGCTGAAAAGAACACGTGCAAATATTGTTGCATGCTTGCTGGTACTTAGCGCACTTACTTGAATTTATAAATAAATGAAGGCTTGGAAATCGTGTAACTCATTGATCTTTATAGCGGGTTTTCAAAATAAAGTTTCAATATAATAACACGTTTTTTTTTACAATCACCTGATCGCTATTGTTACCTATTATTATTGTGAAAAATTGCCGTGTCCCCTTTCAGCTTTCTTATCTCCGGTGCATGCCAGTACATTTCTACGTCCTCGTTTTGTGCTTATTCAACATCTTTTTTTATGTTGCAAATAAAAAACAAAATTGGCAGTGTATTATTTGAAAGAAATTTATATGACACTATGTTTTCACAAGAAAAAAAAAAGATCCTACACTCACGAAACGTGCATCACGAGCGGACGATTTCGAACTAAGTGAAGTCCGATGGAAACTGTCCGAATTGAAAATCCATGATATAACGAGCCACTGACAGCGATGACTATCTTTTAATTTTCCCCACCATATCACTTTATGTGTTACATTACACATTCCGGTATAGATAATGCATTATGCACACTAACATTGCACAGTCAGATGAAAGAACATTTTTAATTAGTTATCCATCGCATTACAATTTTTCACTCAGGGATTCACCCCAAATGAAAATGAATGGCATGAATGGCAATTTTGAAATTTATCCTGTCTAAAAAATAGGTGGGACGAAGTTCTTGAAAATCTCGCACGCATTGTTTTTGGCTACCTGATTTTCTCGAATTTTGTAAATCGCCATTTTCGATTGAGGAATTTCAATTCTCCAAATTTATTTCTAAAAGAGAAACTTTAAATTGTAAATGATTCTTTAATAATAAAGGCAACAATTATGTTCTTAGCTTTTTAAGCAAATTTTTTTAAAATGACAAGAGGATTCTATTCATAATCCTTTGACCATATTAGATAAGGTTGTATGCATCTATTAACAAAGATTACGAACCATCTATTTAGTGAATAAAAATTTCAAAATTAGTAATTTTATTTGATGATACAATTTATTTCTAAATTTTTCAAAACTTTACACAGGGACACGAAAAAAAAATGCGGAGCCAAAATAGCGACCTATATAGCATTGTAGTATTGTTCTAGCATAGTCAAAATCTGCATTAATTGGAATTTTCTGCTTACCAGTTTCTTTTATTCGAGTTTGAATTTTTAGTTTAGGTCAAATTATCCCAAGTCGGCCAACAAAAATAGAAAGTCGTTTTTTCGCTGTAAAATTAATTTTGTAATAGCCCTAATGTTCGAAAAGATTTCCACAGGTTTTGGTCGCAAACAAATATTTTTTGCAAAAGTTATTAACAATGAAAGTTTATTGTTACAACATAATCAACATTTCTCTCGTGAACGGTTAAACGGATTGTGATGATTCTTAAGTTGAAATGTAGAGTAACGTGCAAAAAAATGTTTTCTTTTAAGAGAACGAAAGTACGATATTTTTATAAACAATTGGTAATATTTAAACAAATTCAATGTTTTTATATTCAGAAGGAAGATTTATAGATTTGACGTTCTTAAACAAAAATTTCAACGTAAAAATCGTCAAAATCCGTTTAGTTGTTCACGAGAAAAATGTTGACCACGTTGTAACATTAAATTTCCATTGTTAATAACTTTTGCAAATATTTTCCAACAAAATTCATTTTACAACGAAAAAAAACGACTTTTGATTTTTGGTGGCCTACTTGGGATAATTTGACCTAAAATAAAAATTCAAACTAGAATAAACAAAAAACTGGTAAACAGAAAATTCCAATCAGGGGCCGTTCAAAAAATACGTAAAGCTTTTTCCCGAAAATTCCCCCCCCCCACGTAACGCTTTTTCTATAGTAAGTGTTTGGTAAATTTAACATTAGCGTAACGCTCGAGGTGACCCCCCCTCCCCCTAAAGGCGTTACGTATTTTTTGAACGGCCCCTCAATGCAGTTTTTGAATATGCTAGACCAATTCTACTATGCTATATAAGTCGCTTTTTGGACTTCACACACTTTTTTTGCGTGCCTGTGTTACTGATAAGAGAGAAAATTTTAATTGTACCACAATATATAATTTTTACATTTAGGTTTTATTTGAAAAGATTAGTTTTGAAGATTTCAAAATATGTAGAAAAAGAATCTGGAAGATTTTAAGACAACGTTTTTAATTTTTGCAGGATTTAAGAAAATTTTGGGAAAACTTTGAATTATTTCAAGAGATATTTAGAAGTTTTCAAAGTTTGAAAAAGATTAAAAAACAATTTAAAATTTGAAAATATTTCAACAAATCATTAACAAAATGTAGATTTTTGAAGATTTTAAAATGAAATTTCGAAGCTTTTAAAGAATTTCGAAAGGTTTCAAGACAATTTTCTTAAAATTTCTCGGAAGATTTTAAATAATTTTTTTATTTTAGAAAATTTATTTTAAAAGAATGTTCAATAAGATATCAAAATTTTGAGTAAATTTGTTCAATTTTGCAAAATTAAAAAAAAATTCGAATCATTTTAAAAGATAAAAGTTCAAACATGATTAAAAATTTCAAAACATTTCAAAAGACTTAAAACAAAATACGGATTTTTAAAGAATTCTAAATAAAATTTGGAAGTTTTTTAAAATGATTTTGAAAGGTTTTATGATTATAAATTTTTTTTTATTTCTGGGAGTATTTAAGGTTATTATTTATTTTGAAAAATTATTTTAAGAGATATTTTAAAAAGATTTTAAAACACGAAAAAGATTTACAAAATTGTATAAAATAATTTCGGAAGATTTTAATACAATTTTAGGGATAATTCCAATAAGTTTAAAAGATATTTAGGAATTTTAGAAGTTTTGAGAAGATTAAAAATATATTAAAATATAAATATCTTTTGAACTGACAATAATTTTTCCTAAAATTAGGTAAAATCTTGTAAAAAAAGTCTTAGAAATTTTTTAGATACTTTTTTGGCTTCTAAAAATCTTCAAAAATCTTTTTGAATTTTTTCGAGATACCTAGGAAAATGCTATTTACATAAATTTGAAGCAAAAAAACAAACTTAAAAATTGAATATTTATTCGGAATTTTTATTTTATATTAAACATTATTTTTCCCTTCAAACTATAATTTTTACTGTTGTAAATTGAACTGCTGAAAATTTATTTTCTTCAATTTCATTTTTAAACTAGTCAAAATTCAAGAAAATAAAAAAAACATTCGAAGAAGTCGATTTTTCGAAAATAGGTCGCTACTGGTAAATAATGTTTTGGGAAATTAATAGTCATTTAATGGACTATCAGTAGGGAATGTATGAGATTTTAAAAAATCCTAACTCCGATCATTTCCTTGTCCAACATAAAGCATCAGGTTTAAAAAAATACACTGCAAGTCCCATTTAATACAGTTTCGGAGATTGCCTCGCACTGGCCTTGTTACTAAATTGGTACCCTCGAAACGTAAACAGTCAGGGCCGTCTGAACCGTTTCCAATTGGAATGCACAATATTGCGCAATATACTCGATTGAGTACTCGCGCACTGCGGCCCTACCGAGGCGACAGTGGCAACCGTCTCTCGTCCTACCCGCTGAGAAACGGCGTGGGCCAGCAGTTCGGGGAATTACAAAACCGGACCGGCTTCTACGGGACCTGGAGTGTATTTACAATCTTAAATAATTTTCTTTTACATTATGTTAGTGTTTTTCGTCTAAAATTGTTATTGTTGATAAAATATCATTGGATTTCATAGAAAATTTGCAATATTTGAGCAATAATAGGGTATGTTAGCGTTTTTCACCGCAAATTGGTATTTTTGAACAAAAATGCAGCAGTTCAATTGCCTATATATTGCCTATATATTTTTTGAAGATATAGAAAAAATCAAATTTATTTTAATATAGTTAATTGCACATTTGAAACAAGTTGTACATGTCAAATTTGACATTTTTTCAGTTTTAATCGAAGAAAAATATAATAATTTTTTTGTATGAAAACAAACTTTCTTGTCGTTTTTAGAGAATTTTCTTATTTATATTCTTTATTGTTATTTCACTAGTAAAAACTTCACCTGTGCAAAAAATCGTCATAAATTTTTGGCCGATAGGAAAAATTTTATGAATATTTACATAATTTTCAATATTCAAATTAAAGAACGGAGCAGAAGACATGTTAACAAATTTTCACATTAAAATGTATGGAAATCTGCGTAGTGTAACCTCTATTTGAATAATTTTTGAATATCGTCATTCTTTAGGAAAGTATGGTTAAAAAAGACTTTCCTCCCAATTCTAAAAATTACTAATCTTCGAAACTATTCACCGTTTTCCAAATTCCTCGGGCTCATTTTAAAGGAATAATTCAGCACTTTCTAGCTGATAATATAGTTTTAGAATCTGGAACTGTTCCAGATTGAACAACTTTAACTAGGAGTGTTGTAAACTCAACAATATGTAATTGGAACAATTAAAAAATTAAATTTTTGCATTACGAACCATTTGAAATCGAAGATATTTAATGAGAAAATATCTTATAATTTTACAGGGCTTCCAGATTCCTTATATACATATATATTTTTACATTTTCTCTTCATTGAAATGATCTCTTGAAATTCACGAGTAATTGAAAGATAATAAAATAAATAAAATAAAAATATTCTTAACATATCAACTATTTATTTAATAATGTTTGCAATTATTATGAAAGGATTTTTAATTCTATTAAAATTGAATTATCTTTCGAAAACATTCCAATTAACAGACAAGCAAAAAAGTGTGACGCACATGAATTAATATTGATAAATGAAAAATAAATATCCATATTTCGCAACATTTATTTTTAACAGTTACACAATATGCTCAAAATTCTCAGAATTTGAATTATTTGGAATTTTTACTTTTGGAATTAAGCAAACTTCAAGTGGACAACGTTTAAAAATATATATTTGTTTATCTGCTTTATCACTTGTGATAATTTTTGTAATAACTTCACTGCATTTATGACTGAAAAAGGTTTCATATATTTTTGCAGATTGAAAAACGTTTATGTTTCCTTCTGATTATATTGATTGAATGATACGACAATCTAATAAAGCCCACCACAGGATCGTTACGGTTATGATACTTGTTTTGTCTAATAAAATTGAAACGACCAATTTATAGCACGAGACAAGGCGCGTGACCATGTCTCTTATTCGCCCAACAAAAAGTTATCGGGAACAATGTCCATTTCACTTTCTTTGCTCTTCATTACCATTCTCACATGACCAAATAAAAAAAAATAGAGCTTGAATAATACACTTCCATTCTGTTCAATTATATTATACTGAAAAAAACCTCGAAGTAACGTAGTTCGTATAATTATATATATATATATTTTTTATGGTTAACAAATTAAATAATGCAATAATAATAGCGAATTACCTACCGTTACGGAACTTTCCGTAAGGGGCCGTTAGTTTTGGTAAAAATTCTACTATTTCGTTAAAAATTGAATTATTTTCTTGAAAATGTAACTTTTTGGTAAAAATTCATCTTTTTTTGGTCAAAAATTCAACTTCTTGGATGAAAGTTGAACTACTTTGTTGAAAATTCATTTTTTTGTTTTAAAGATTGATCATTTTATTTGAAACATCTCTTTGGTTGAAAATGTAAGCGCTTTATTGAAAATTCTTTTTTTGGGTTATTAAGAATTAATTTTTTAAACAAAAAATGTAACTATTCCATTTTTTGCTCGAACATTTGACTGAAAATTCATGCATTTTGTTGAAGATACGTCTTTGTTCGTAGAATTTTAATCTTTAATCCTTTTTAAAAATTGCTACAACTGGTGCATCATTTTAGTTGAAAATTAATCTGCTTTGTAGAAAATAAAACTATTTGGTTGAAAATTAAATTCTTTGTTGAAAAATTATATTTTTGGCTGTAAATTCAACTATTTGGTTAAAAAATCGGCATCTTAGTTCAATTCAACAGGTTTAAAAATCGTTTTCTTTTAAAAAAATTTTTTAACGGAAAATTTTTACTACTCCATTTTTGATTTTAAAAACTCTTTTCTGGTTGAATATTCAACTATTTGGTTTAAAATTTATTTTTCTTGATTTAAAATGTATCTATATGTCTGAGGATTCAACTATTTTTTTTAAATTTGTCTTTTGGTAGAAAATTCATTGTTTATAGTATAACAGTCATCTTTCTGGGTTGAAAATAATCTTTTTTGTTGAAGATTCAACTTTTCGGGTTGAAAATTCAACTGTCTTCTAAAAAATTCGTCTTTTTGGGTGACGATTGAACTGGTTTGTTAAAATTTTGTCCTTTTGGATGGAAAATTCATCTTTTATGGTAGAAAACACATTTTTTTGTTGAAAATTAATCTGTTTTGGTTAATACATTAACTATCTATTTTATGGAAAATTAACTTTCTTGCTGGAAATTCATATTTTCGGGTTGAAGATTCAACTGTTTTGTAAAAACCTCGCCTTTTTCGCTTGGAAATTCCACAATTTGGTAGACATTTTTTTCTTTTTGGACTGAAAAATCCTTCTTAGTTGCAATTTGTCTTTCTGGTATTAAAATTCATGTCTTTCGGTTCAAAATGCAACTGCTTGGTTTAAAATTAATCTGTCTTGGTAGATGATGAATTCGCTTTTTACATTCTCATTCTAATGACAAGGTATTGGTTTTATGTAAAATTTGACATAGTTGGTTTTCATCAAATCTCCACGTTTTGAGACCCCCTGAGCTAGAAAAAACGATTTTTACGAAGGTGTCTGTCTGTCTGTAGTCTGTCTGTCTGTCTGTCTGTCTGTCTGTAGCCACGATAACTTTCGAAAAAATGATCAGATTTGATTGAGCTTTGGCACACTTTTTTATGGCCGAAAAATAGAGAACGAGTTCGTTAACCAGCTATTTTGGATAAAAATCCAAAAAGTGAGCACATTTTGAAAATTTTTGAGACCACTTTTTTGGAAGATTTGAAAATTCTATGTACGGTTATTAGTAGTACGCAAAATGACGAACAAAATATTCTTATGACTTTTCGTGATAAAAAAAAAATTACTGGAGTTATAGCATTTTCAAAATTCCAAAAAACAAACGAAAATGAACATTTTAAGCCGAAAAACGCACGATATGAAAAAAAGTCAAGAGGAGAAAAACGTTGATTCCTGAACACCCTATAATATTTTCATGGCAACTTTTTGAATTTTTCGAAAAATAAAAAATTCAAATTTTGATCACACAAAAAATTAATGAAAAATCAAAAAAGCCATTTTGCTGTAAAACTATGCAGGATACCAGAAAAGATCATCTCACCAAAATTGTGCACCTAAAAAAGATCTACAAATTTCTTATCATTCACTTTTTGATATGACGCATAGTTTTTGTTTTATTCGTAAAAAACAGCATTGAAAATAGAAAAATCAAATTTTCAGACGAATATTACCAGCTACGAAAAAATGACCGAAACAAAATTTGTTCATCCAAGGAAGAGGTACAAATTTATTGTGACTCATGTTTCGATAGGATGGGTGGTTTTTGTTTTATTCGTGAAAATAACATTGACAGTAAAAAAAATCAAATTTTTGAAAAAACAATGCAAGGTACGAAAACATATAAATGAACAAAAATTGTGCATTCAAAAAAGACTTACAAACCCGTAATCAATTTTTGTGGTAAGAATATATTCAAAATGAAAAAATTAACTTTTTTGATAAACGGCACAAGCTAAAATAAAATGTTAACTAATAAAATTTGTCGCCTGAATTATATCATTACTTTTCATTTAAAATCAAATACAAATTTAGTAATTTGTATATGAAGAACATATAACGCGAAGCACAAAGTGCGCGCTCAGTGTATTTACCAAATCGCACGCCGTAAGTGCGCTCAAACTTTTTTGTTTCTATCATACGGTTCAAATGATTTTCAAATCAAATATCGAGCGCGAAGCGCGAGTGTCTGGATGAGAATGTGTTCCTTAAGGTCGATAGAACCTTGAGTAAATAAAGTTCCTTTTCAGTCTAAAATAAAAATAAATTTAACAATCACTTAATATGTAGAGGTTTTGATAATTTTATAATATTTGCAAACAAACCTTTTCTTTTCATCGAAGTCGAACACGAAGTGCAAAAATCTAGAGGAGCCTAGCGTAAAGCGCGAGGTGAATACATAATCGAGCGCGAAGCGCGAGATAAATATATGATCGAGCGCGAAGCGCGACATCCAACAGTCGCGCGCCCTAGGCGCGCTGAAACTTGCGAGCGAAGCGCGCCATGAGAATGTGCCCGCGAAGCGGGCAGATTTTTTGTTGTTGAATTCAACTACTTTTTATTAAAAATTTAAATCTTTTTTTATTGAAGTATAAACTATTACATTTTTCGTTCAGAATTCATCTTTACTGGCTGAAAATTCATTTGGTTGAGGTTTTTCTTTTCTTGACTGATAAATCTTTCTTGGTTGAAAATGCAACTTTTTTGTTGAAATTTCGTCTTTTTGGTTTGAACATTTGAAAATTAATTTTGTTGTTGTTTGAAAATTAACCTTTTTATTGAAAATTCATCTTTTTCGTTTTAGAAATCAAATGTTTTATAAAACATTCGATATTTTTAGCTATAAAACCTAACTCTTTTGTTGAATATTCGTCTTTTCAGTTTGACAATTCATCTCATTCAGTAGAAAAATCATATTTTAAGGTGGCCAAATCAACTATTTGGGTGTCGTGAATGCAATATATTTCGACATTAAATCTTAGGAATAAAAAAAAACCTACATGATTTAAAAAAAAAAATTATTTCCCTAAGAAGTAGATAAAAGTTATAAAAATTATGTAATAGTTTATGAAAGCATCCGACTTACTCCTCGAAGTAATCAGCTGAGTAATTTAGCCAATGAATTTGTTGGATCAACTAATTTAGTTTGGAACACATGTAAGCGTATTGTACAGATATATCCACTCTTTTTTATTCAAACGATTAAACCTTCATTCGACGCGAGATCTCAACTAAAAAAAACACCAGTAAAATTATACATGTATTAAAGAATTCTGAAAATTGTAATTTTTTTTCATTTACATAGATAATCTTTTTTATGAGATTTTTTTGCAGATTTTGTTTGCAGCTCAGCATATTTTAATTTTTTTTGCATTATTTTAAAAATTACAGAGTACACAGGCAAAAATACACTTTTTTATTGACATCAAGTTTTTTATGTGAACGGCTCAACGACAGATGAAAACGTTTTTTTAAATTCTTCGACAAGCAAATAGAACAAAATTTTAGGCTGTGCATCTCGATTTAAAAAAATATAACTATAATACCGAACATTAAATGGTCCACTTTGTAAAATGTTTAAAAAAAGGTAAAAAACAAAAAAATGTATTTTTTCTGAATTGAAATTTCGAAAGTTTGTGGAAAATTAATCACCATAATGTGTAAGCTGGCAATCTTAAAGTGACACTGACCACGAATTAAAGCAGATTCAGCTGCGGATTGCGATAAGAAGTGTAATCTTCAGTTTCAAGAGAAGCAAACTTACCAGATATCGAGTTTGTGAATGCGGATGATAAAGATTTAACCTACAAAATTTAGCAAATTCAGAGTAGATCTTCAAAGAATTTTATGGTTACAATGTTACAAATGGTACAAAGGTTTTCAAACTTTGCTTTGGGTAGGATTGATAATAAAATTTTCTATTTTTTGGAAAAAATATATAAAAACTTGCTCCCGAGATGTAAGGGGAAGCTGAATATTAATAATAAATGTCAGATGAAAACAATTATTCTGTTCAGAAAAAATCGAGAAAATTTAAACTTAGTGTGATACCGTGACAATTTTTGGCTCAAAACAACAATTTCAGAATAGTTTTGTTGGGTGGAATTCTTCGTCCGTTTTTCAGGAATTTTTTATTTGTTGATTATTTTTAGAGATTTAGTACTTTTTAGTGAAGAGAAATCGATTTTTTGTAATCAGTCACACCTACAGCCTACATCATTAAACTGACTGATACAAAAATGTCAAGTTAAGTCTCTCGGATGAAATTCTTCGTCCGTTTTTCAGGAATTTCAATTTTTTTGATTACTTTGAGAGCTTTAGTACTTTTAATTAAAAAAAATCGATATTTTAGTAATGAGAAACACCTACAGCCTACATTTTTCAATCGATTGGTACAGATCTTCCTCTAAATTTCATCCAATTTAGGGCTTCTAGAATATGTAACATCTCCACAGGGAACTATCATCATGTTAGTTTGCATGTCATAATGAAAAAAAAACTGTTTACAAGAGCATAAAGCAGTACCGATAATTAAGTAAGCAGTATGGATAATTTTTTACTTGGCGATTTTTTTTGCACCGTAGATGTTTTTGGTGAGATAATAATTCTAGGAAATATCGATGGTGAAGGAAAGGGAAACAAAATATTACTACGCTAAAAGACTACGCTCAAATTGAAGATAAATTTACATTAAATTTTTTATTGGGATATTAAGAAATGAGAATTTGAAAAAAATGATTTTAAAACATGGTGAAGTTGATTGTTTAAAATTTATTTTTATGCAAGAAACCCCTTTCCGCAAAAAAGTTGGGTACTTAGTTCAGCACTGCCACCCTTCAGCGACATATTTTTCAATTAGGTCGTGTATTTATGTAAACTTTGAAATATAAATATTAACATTAGAGCTAAAAAATAAGTTGGTTCTCTTAAATAAAATTGCAATTTCACATAATTGCAGAATTCACAGTTCAAATTGATCTCAAACTAGGGGAAAGAGGGTGAATTTTCACGAAAATAGAAGAGTAGTAGAGGAATAAATTCATTCAAATAAACTTATGTAGGTATTATTATAAATACAGTATGAAGCACTTTACATTCCTCAGACAAAAAGTCGAAATATATTGCATTTTCAACAAAATAGTTAAATTTTCAACCAAAAAAGGTTTTTTACCTAAAGAGATGAATGTTCAACAAAAGAGTCGAATGTTTTATAAAACCGTTGACTTTGAAACCCGAAAAGATAAATTTACAAAAAAAAAAAGGAATTCTCAAAAGAAAATATAATAGTTGATATTTCAACCAAACAAGCTTTTAATTTAAAATAAAAAACAGTTGAATTTAACTAAAAACCAAACAAGAGATTAACCAAGACAGATTAATTTTTAGTCAGTTTGCATTTTCAAACAAACAGAAAAAATTGCTATCAAAAGAGACGTATAAACCAAAAATTGATTTTTGGACAAAATAATTAAATTTTAAACCAAAGAGATGAATCTTCACAAAAAAATCAATTTTTAACGAAAAATATAGTAGTTAATATTTCAAACTAAAAATATATACAGCGTGTTTCTTTTAACTTGAGACATCGAAATATCTCAAAAAATACGCATCCTATGAAAAAAATATCCTTTATAAAAACTTTTTATTTTCGTACGGGAAAAGCGACTTTGAAAAAATTTACCCCGCCCCACCCCACAGGAGGCAGGAGTGGGGGTAACTTTGTAATTTCAAATGGGAACCCCAATTTATTATCACAGATTCAGATTCTCCTTTATAAAATACGTAAGTTTTATTCGAAAATTTTTTTTCGATCCGCGATTTTTTTTCCTCGATTTTTCGATTCCCCACCCTCTCCTGGGGGGGGGGGGAAGTAAATTTTTTCAAAGTCGCTTTTCCCCCTCGAAAATGAAAAGTTTTTATTATGGATAGTTTTTTCATAGGATTCGTATTTTTTGAGATATTTCGATGTCTCAAGTTAAAAAAAAGACCCTAGTTGAATTTTTAATCGAATTGTTGAATTTTCTAAAAAATCACTTTTCTACCATTAGAGGTGAATTTTCTATAAAAAGATAAATGTTCAATAAAACAGTTGAATTTGTGACCGAAAAAGGCGACAACGTAATAGTGCAATTTTCAACAAAATAATTAAATCTTAAAAAAAAAAAAGTTGAATATTCAACCTGGAAAAATGAATTTTTAATTAAAATACAATTTAATTCAGGAGAATTAAAAATTTTATTTGACATGAGCAAAAGTAACTTTATTGTCAAATACCGATCATTTGTATTTTTGCAACAGGTGATTAATTAATTTTCAACAAAATAGTTAAGTTTTCAAATGAAGAAATTAATTTTAAAATTAAATAATAAATCTTCAACTAAAAAATATTTTTAACCAAATAGTTGAATTTCCAACCCAAAAGATGAATTTTCTAATAAAAAGGACAAATCTTCATAAAAATAGATGAATTTTCAACAAAAGATTAATTTTCAACAAAAGATTAATTTTTAACAAAATACATACATTTTTAACAAAATTTTCAATTTTCAGGCAATTTTCAACCTAACAGTTAAATTTTCCACCAAGGAAATGAATTTTCAATCAAAAAGGTTAGTTAGTCACCAAGAAGATTAATATTCTACCACAAAAGATAAAGTTTCAACAAAATACAGCAATTTACAAGCAAATACCTGAATTTTCAAGTGAAGAAGATAAATGGTAAACCAAATATGAAATATTTTAATTGGCAGTTAGTAAAATTAATTTTCAGCAACAAAACAAACAATTTTGAATAAAAGAAATTAAGTTTCATCTAAAATAATGAATCTTCAAACAACAAAATGAATTTTTAACCTAATAGTTGAATTTGCAACCTAAAAGATGAATTTTATACCAAAAGATCACAAATTTTCCACAAAATAGATGAATTTTCAACCAAACAGAGGAATTTTCAAGAAGATTAAATGTCTATCAAAAAAGATAAACCGAGAAAAAATGGAATAGTTAAATTTTCAGTTAAAAAATCAATGTTTAATAAAAAATAGTATATTGTGCTACAAGTGCGGAAAGTAGGCAGTTCCACACGAGTGTGAAGTTTGCTGTACGAGCCAGAGGCGACCCGAAGATGAGCCGATGGCAAGTACTGTTAACTTCACAAGAGTTGAAACTGTCTACTTTCAGCACCTGTTGCACACGATATTTTTTGTAACAAATGCAAGAAATTTTCGATTTGAGAAACAATAAGCATACATTTTTTGGGAATTTATGGTAATTTTTGGTGAATTTGTATATTACCGAAAATTTCCAGAAATTCAAGGTATCCAAAGGTTCTTGGAAAAAATCCAAAAATTTCCGGAAAATTGCTAAATTTCCAAAATTTCCGGAAATTTATGAAAAGTTGGTAAATCATCGGAAATTTCAGGTATCCAAAGCTTTTTGAAAAGATTCCAAAAATTTCCAGAAATTTATAGAAAATTGCTAAATTTCCGGTAATTTATGGAAAATTGCTAAATTACCGGAAATTTCAGGTAGCCAAAGCTTTTTTTAAGAAATTAAAAAATTTCCGGAAATTTATGGAAAATTGCTAAATTTACCAAATTTCTGGAAATTTATGGAAAATTTATAAATTACCGGAAATTTCAAGTAGCCAAAGCTTTTTGGAAGAAATTAAAAAATTTTCAAAATTTCCGGAAATTTATGGAAAATTGCTAAATTACCGGAAATTTTAGGTATCCACAAATTTCTAAAATTTTCGGTAATTTATCGGTAATTGATGGTAATTTATCAGTCATTTATAGTATCTTATCACTTCGAGTTTGTCCCATCACTATTCACTACTCACAATCAGTCTCTCAAGCGTCTAATCATAATGAAGTGAGGTTATTATTCCGCCAGTCCTGGAAAGTAAATCTGAATCGAAATGCGCAACAGCAAGAAAAAGTAATCTGGCTGGAACTGCGCAAGCGCAGCAGCTAGAAAAAGTCTTTTTATAACTGCTTTTTACCACGGCTTTGGAATTGGTCACTTCCCGCACGCAATACATGCCTCGAAAAGCGAACATTTCGTGCATGTGTTATAAAAAAATAATTTTCAATCGAAGAAATGAACTTCCAACCAAAAAGATTAACTTTCTACCAAAAAAGGTTTATTTTTAACAAAATACATGAATTTCAACCAAATTTTGAATTTTTAAAGGAATTTTTAACCTAATAGTTAAATTTTCCACCGAAGAAATGGATTTTCAACTAAAAAGAGAAATTAGTCTTCAAGAAGATTAATATTTTACCACAAAAAGGTGTTAACTTTGAAGCGAAATTTGTAATATTACAGCTTACATATTACAGGCAGGAATTAACCGTATGTGATAAGTTTTGATTTTCAAAACTTTTATTTAAATGTAAATAATGCAATAAAAATATATAAAAAAAGTTATTTTTAATTTATTGTAAAAATACCATTTTTACTGTTAATTAACAATAAAGTTACTTAATTGTGCTCTTGTCAAATTTTAAATTCAAGTACTGTTGTATGTGTCTGTCTTGATTAAATAAAATGTTACATTGTAGATTTTGAATTTTTCTCAGTTTCATTGTGTACATAAATGTTATATTTTTCTTACTGTTGATCTTTAAAAATAAAATTTTGATACAAAAATAAAATAATTCAATACATCTATGTGACAAATATGTCAATAAAACATGTTAAATGGAATCTTATAGAAAATTCGAATCAAATTCAAGTAGTCGAATTTAATTCTACATTGATGAATTAATCATCTGGAAATACCTTAAACATGTATTTTTTGTTTCTCAAATGTTAAAAAAATAATTAAAGTACGGTATCGGATAATTCCCAACGCGGCGAGACATATTTTGTTAATAAGAAAAATAATCTGATAATTTTAAAGAATTTTAAGTAAATAAAAAAAAATTGTGTCATTCATATTGAATTTACTGGAATTTTCTCGCTACAATGAAGAAACTTCTGTGAATCACATAAAATGTTTTCAAATCATATAAGATTTTCTGTAAAATCTATAACAAAATGTTGGAAAATGAACCGATTTTTTAAAAAGAAAGGGCGAACAATAGGGTGGTCCAAAAAACGCTTTTCGAGTTACAGGGCAAGTCCCCCCCCCCCCAAAAAAGTTTCCATTTCCGGAGAAAAAAAATCCCTAATTTTTTTTCGAAATTCGAATATTAACACGTGCCACCGGGCACTTCAAAATCCCATTTAATTAACATGGGGAAATTTTGGATTTTCGAAAAATTGAACTCATACTTCAGGGTTTGATCAAAACGTACCAAACTTTTTAGGGATTGAAGAGGAGTACCTATGAAATAAAAGCATACTGATAACTTTTATTTTTAACCCACCCTTACCCCCCCACAGCGCCCCAAATATGACCCAAAAATCAAAAAACTACATTTTTACGTATTAGGGGAGACCGGGGCGAGATGAGCATAGTAATAATTTTCAGTGAAATGTTTGCAATCTATAGTAGTTTTTTAAAATCTAAGTAGTTCTTCATATTATTTGAACCTTTAGGTATCAATTTTATGAAGGACGAAGTGTTTTAAAAATATTAATTGCTTTAAAGATCTGTAAATTATAAACTGTGCATATGTCTCATCTCACCCCAGCTCGGGGGCGAGACGAGACACATATTGGGGCGAGATGAGACACGCTAACTATTAATTATTTTCTATTAATAGAAGTTTATTTTTTTGTGATTTCGTAGGTATCATTTAGTCTTATTACTCAGGGGAACAAGTTTGTAAATATTTGAAAGTATACATGCAATTAATGATCAGTTTAATACCATTCTTTTTTGTATTTTGACACAAAATAGGAATTGTAACATCGTAACATTTTTAAACTCCAACAGTCTAATCAAAGTCCTAAAGATTTAAACTTTTTTTTTTAGTTTTGAACACAAGAATTTTAATTAAATTTTTGAACACAAAATAATAATGCTGAAAAAGCAATTACAAAAAGATCTAAAATTTATTAATAAAATTAACCTTAGCATCGTATAATAATAAAGACTTATGATATAATAGATAGACCTCATTTCATCAATTATATATACACATACTTCTATCACTGAGCTTTTTTGAAAGAAATTTCCACCGAAAAATCTTTTTGCAAACATTTTTCAACTTTACGAGCTAAAGTTGCTCTTGGAACTCCGTGAGCAATTGCAGCTGCTCTAACACTCAAATTCTTTTGCATCACAGATTTTACAGTCGCAGCCATAGACTCTTCTGACCATGACTGTCTGTTAGTTTTTCTTCTATAGGTTCTCACCATTGCAACAATTTTCTATTTTTCAACTCTGCACTTGAATGAAACTTTTCGGCCGACTCCATAAAAAGGTTAAAAGCGCTCAGTGACAAGCAGGACATGCGTGTCTCATCTCGCCCCATAAACCTAGCTCATTCCGCCCCAAATCACAATTTTTATCAAAACTTAAATATTACAGGTTTTTATTAAATAAATGTGTATAAATACATGACATCATTAAAGTTCGATAAATGAACTTTACGAAAAACCTTAGGTTAAAAATATTATCTGTTATTTTCACAATTTTCTTTCTGTTTTAAAATACGACAGAATAACAGGATTCAGGTGTTGAAATTTTAATCGTTTTTATTTTTAATTTATTTTAATTTATTCAGTCTATTCTTCTATTTCGTGATATTCAATATCATTATTTTGGTTATACCTGAAAAGAACAGTAATGAAAACCACATATTTTGAGAGAAAATTCAGTGTCTCATTTGACCCCGTATGCTCATCTCGCCCCGGTCTCCCCTATTGTTACTTTTGAGCAATTTCCGTCGTCTTTTTCATAAGAATAATTACTAATGGACAATTTGAATACTTTACATAACTTTTTAAACAATTTTTAATTGTTTAAACAAATGTAACTTGTTTAAACAATTAAAAATGGTTAATATATTCTTTCTCTACACTATACAGTCAGAAAAATAATTATATGTATTTTATTTTATTTTATTTTTTTAAAGTTATCGAAAAAAACTGCTTAAGCAAATCAAAATTGTTTAAACAAATAGAAATTTATTAAAAATTAAAATAAATGTATCAAAATTATATAATTATACAACAAAAAATAGCATAGGATACCAATTTGAGAAAAAAGTGGACATCTCTGGGTCAATTTTTAGAAATTTTGAGAATAAACAATAAGTAATTGTTTAAATAATTACATAATGTTTAAAAAAAATTACTACTCCAAACAATGACAAACTATTATATTTCAATCAGAAAATACGATTATTTTTTACATTTTTTGGGAATAAATATATATATATATATATATATATATATATATATATATACCATTAAGCCATTTCCCTTTCAGGGTAGGCGTAACACTAACCGATGCGGGTAGTGTTTCTAGGTGGATAGTTTTCTTGTAGTTATAAATAACTACAAGTTTGGGCTCACCACACCCATAATATGCCAACAGCACACAGTATTCTCGAATGGTCACCCATCCAAGTACTAACCGCGCCCAACGCTGCTTAACTTCAGTGATCTGACGAGAACTGGGTTTTTCAGGTACATTTGTTTAAACAATTGAAAATTGTTAAAAAAGTTATGGAAAATATTCAAATTGTCCATTAGTAATTATTTGTATGAAAAATACGACGGAAATTGCTAAAAAGTAACAATAATACGTAAAAATGTAGTTTTTTTATTTTTGGGTCATATTTGGGGCGCTGTGGGAGGGGTAAGGGTAGGTTAAAAGTGAAAGTTATAAGTATGCATTTATTTCATAGGTACTCCTCTTCAATCCCTAAAAAGTTTGGCACGTTTCGATCAAACCCTGAAGTATGAGTTCAATTTTTCGAAAATCCAATATTTCCCCATGTTAATTAAATGGGATTTTGAAGTGCCCGGTGGCACGTGTTAATATTCGAATTTCGAAAAAAAATGAGGGATTTTTTTTCTCCGGAAATGGAAACTTTTGGTGGGGGGACATGCCCTCTAGGGTGAAAAAAAATGTTGCAATGCATTTTTGGACCACCCTAGTGAACAATGTTCTAGTTTTCTTAAAATAAGGCTTGCTTAATATTATAATTTTGATTGAATCTATCGTCAGAATGAAAACCTTGACCTAGCGTTCACGCTTTACGTACAGGTATATGCAATGGTGCAATCGACATGCAATGCATTTTACTACGTGTGCATACTGCATAGTGTATAGATTTGAAGAATTAACCTGCGAATGGAATTAAAATAGGACACGCAATGGGGACGATTTCAGCACTTTTATGGCAGAATGACACTGTTCTATATATATAGTAGTGTGTAACTATCTGTCCCACCCTTTCGAAGAATTTTATTTGATACAATAACGAAAATATTTCCTTGCGTAAACAATATATTGCACAAAACATTCATTTCTGTGATTTCGTTGAATATTATAAATACCCCACATTTGTTGTACATTTTGTTCATATACAAAAACAGCGTAAGTTGCAATACAAAGTTCAACTTTCTCTTGTCAATTTTCTTTAATCTCTTATACTTTCAATATTTCAGTTACAAAATGTATGATAATTATAAATGTCTATCTACATTTATTAATTTATGATTTACTTACACAATGTGTGGCATTAGATAATATGAGCATAAATCACTAGGAAAGCAGACGAAAAAAATGAAAAATGTAATGTAACAAAATGTAACACTTGCAATGCTCGGACACGACTCACGAATGATGCATATTCAATGAAAGAATATAATGGAAGTGGCTTGAAATAATGTTTTCTTAGTTTCTGTTACCTTTGATACGTCTTTGTGCTTGGTAAGATTTTTCACCAATGCGTCCGTCTCCATCTTTCTTGACATTGTTTCTCTGGCTGATGCACGTGTTACAACCGGCAACAATCACTAGAGGTCCATAAATTCCGCGTTACAAAATATTAGCATAAATTTAACCACTACCTAGATACGATTAATAGTGAGAGAGATGTTGAAAGGCAGTTTTAGAGTTTCGAGAATGTATTAAAGTTGACATTGGGGTTTGCGGTGTGCGAATATAAAATGTCGGTATGGACTCTGGGATACGACCTCGGGCTCGACGCTCGACTCGGTCTGCCTGACTCTGCCCGTCACACGTTACTGGTGTGCACGTCACAAGTCACGTGACCCGCAGAACCAAAGATATCTACGTAACTGGTCCTCGGCTGGGCGATCAATGTGCTGTCGTTTTGTCTCCCTTGATTCTGCGTATTAGAAATGTATGTACATTGGCGGCACATTTCAAACAATCAATTGATAAATATTTCAAAAAATTGTAAATCAGTTCCTAAAATCTCGAAACAGAATGTGGACGATTTTAAAGAAAAAATGTTCATTTAGCAAGATTACAAAGTTTTATACAAAATTCGAGTAAGTTTAAGAAATATGTAGGAGTTTTAAAAAGATTCAAAATTAATTTAGAACTCAAAAAAATTGTTTAAAACTTGAAAAATGTATATTTTTGAATATTTGTAAATAAAAATTTTGAAGCTTCTTAAGCATTTTGAAGAGTTTCACGATAATAAAACATATTTCTTAAAATTCATTGAATAATTTAAACTGGTTTTTTTTGTTTGAAAAATTTATTTCAAAACAATATTCAAAAAGACTTAAAAACATTTCAAAAAATTTCCAAAGTTGTCAAAACAGAACCTGGAAGACTTGAAGGCATCTTTTTTATTTTTCAGAATTTTAAGAACGTTTTTTTGGAAAAATTCAAATAATTTCAAACGATATTTCGAAAATTTAAATGCTTTGGACAGGATTAAAAAATAATTGGAAATTTGAAAACATTACAAATTAAAAAAAAAAATTTTAATTTTGGAAAATTAAAAAAAAAAATTCTAAGCTTTTTAAGAAGTTTCAAAGGCTTCACGAAAATGAAAAACCTTTCTTGAGATTCCTAAAAAATGTGTAATGACTTTTTATTTTGAATAATGAATTTTTAAGGAAAATTTGAAAAGTTTTCAAAACATTTATAAAGATTGCTACAAATCTCGAATATCGACATATCTGAAATCTTCAAAAATCTTTTTGAATTTTTTCAAGAATCCTTCAAAAATTATATTTCTATAACCATACAAACAAATGAACAAATAAACCTAAGAAAGAAATATTTATTCAACATTTTTATTTTGTATTAAAAATCATTTAATTTGTTTTGGTTGAGAATTCCACTATTTTGTTGAAGATTCGTCTTTTTCGGTTAAAAATTAAACTAATTGAAAATTAATATTTTTTCGTCGAGGATTCAATAATTTTCTAAAATTTCGAAGAAGAATGGGAAAGATTTTAAAGCAAAATCTTTCAATTAGCAAATTACAAAGATTCGTAAAAAATTCGATCAAGTTCAAGAGACACTTAGAAGTTTTTAAAATATTAAAAATTAATTTAAATCTTGAAAACATTTCAAAAAAGTTTTTAAAAAACTTACATTTTTGAATATTTGCATTTGGATATAGAAATTTTAAAGCTTCTTAAAGATTTTTAAAGGTTTTAACATGGTAAAAAAATGTCTTGAAATTCCTGGGAAATTCAAACTGATTTTTTATTTTGAAAAATTAATTTCAAGATAATATTAAAAAAGAATTTAACATTTCAAAAGATTTCCAAAATTGTCAAAACAGAATCTGGAAGATTTGAAGGCAAGTTTTTTAATTTTTCAGAATTTCAAGAAAAATTTTGGAAGAATTCTAAGAATTTTAAATGATATTCAGAGTTTGAAAAGATTTTCAAAAATTTGAAACAAAATGTAAATTTTTAAGATTTTAAAACAAATTCCAAAGCTTTTTAAGAAGTTTAAAAGGCTTCAAGAAAATAAAAAAACTTTTTTAAATTCCTGGGAAAATTTAAACTGATTCTTTATTTTGAAAATAAATTTTAAAAGAAAATTGACTAATGTTTTAGATTATTTTCTAAAATTTCAAAAAAAAATGTTAAAGATTGCAAAATTTTCTAACATTTTTTTTTAATTTCAAAAGGTTTCACGATAATAAAAAATGTTTCTAATAATTCATGGGATAATTTAAACTGATATTTTATTTTTTTAAATTAATTTTAATATAATATTAAACAAAAATTTTTTTTTTATTTTGAAAAATTAATTTTTAAAGGAAATTTGAAAAAGTTTCAAAATATTTCAAAATATTATTATAATTTCAAAATATTTCTACAAATTTCGACAATATCTGGAAGATTTCAGGGCAATCTTTTTAATTTTAAAAGATTTTTCAAAATTTTAGGATATTTTTATCGTCAAAACTTGCAAACGTCTGAATATCTTTCAAACTTACTCGGAACTATTTCTAACATTTTTCAAAATCCGGATAAATGAAAAATTATACTCTTGCGACATATCTGGAAGCTTTGAAAAATCTTTCGAATTTTCTCAAGAAATCTTAGAAAAATTATATATTTATTTAACTTTAAAAAAAATGAACAAAGAAACTTAAAAAAGAAATGTTTTGCAGACATTTTTATTTTGTATTTTAAATTATTTATCCCCCAAAAATAATAATTTGGGTGAATTTTTTTTTCTTTCATGCGTGAAAAATCTTTTTTAAGATGAAATTTGAACTATTTTTTGGAAAATTTCTGTTTCTCGGTTAAAAATGCAACTGATTAAAAATTAATCTTTTTTTGATCGAGGATTCAACTACTTTGTTAAAAATTCATTTTTTTTAGTAAACATTCGTAATATTAGTCAAAAAATTTCATTTCTTTGGTTGACAATGTCACGATCTCGTCGAAAATTCATATTTTATTGGTAGAAAATTCATCTATTTCTTCAAAAATTCATATTTTCGTGTTAAAAAATTGAACTATTTTGTAGAAAATTGGTCTCATCTTTTTAAAAACTTAATCTTTTTTGGTTTAAAATGCAACTGGTAAAAATTAATTTTTTTGTTGGGGATTCAGCTATTCTGTTTTAAATTTGTCTTTTTTGGCATGAATTCAACAATTTTTTATTTACAATTAAATTCTTTTTGGTTGAAATATCATTTATGTTATCTAAATAATATATATTCAATAATTTAATAATAATAATCAATGGAACAAATGTCATCTCTTCGATATCTCTTTCGAGATTTTTAAAAACATGCATGCGCGCGCGTAGCGCGCTTTTGCTACTTGTCCTATATTAAAAAGCACATGGCGCCATTTTCGATCATTTCTCGAAATAACTCGAAACAATTTGAAACTATTGTTGTCCGGAAACTCGTATTTATGATTGGTTGGAGCTGTCGTTCCTTTTTTCCGTTTAAAATAAAAAGTCTGCAAACTTCAGGCTCATGAGAAATGTAAGGTTATCTAAATAATATATTCAATAATAATAATAATAATCAATGTATGGCAACGGCCATACCACGCTGGAAACACCAGTTCCCGTTAGATCACTGAAGTTAAGCAGTGTTGGGCGCGGTTAGTACTTGGATGGGTGACCGTCTGATACTACTGCGTTGCTGTTGGCGGTGGTGGGTGTGGTGAGCCCACAATTGTAGTTATTTACTACAAGTAACTATCCACCTAGAAACACTACCCGAATCGGGTAGTGTCACGCTTACCCCTTGAGGCTCGCCGAAAGGGCTTAATGGTATATCATGTAAGACAGGTGTCCAGCATCTTGATATACAAAATGTAATTTGTAGATTTTTGAAGATTTCAAAAATGAAAAAACTTTTTAAGAATTTTAAAAGTTTTTAAGATACCAAAAAAATTTCATAAAATTCCTGGGAAAATTTCAACTGATTTTTGAGTTTTAAAATAAATTTTAAGGGAAAATTGACAAAGATTTCAAACGATTTTAAATCATTTTCTAAAATTTCGAAAAAGAATGGGAACGATTTTCAAGAAAAATCTTTCAATTATCAAGATTACAAAGATTTATAAAAATTACGAGTAGGTTTAAGTTTAAGAAATTTCAAAATTTTAAAAAGATTCAAATTAAGTTAAAAGTTGAAAATATTTCAGAAGTTTTGAAAAATGTAAATTTGTGAATATTTGGAAAACAATTTGTGGAGCTTCTTAAGGATTTTCAAGGGATTCACGATGATAAACAAATTTTCTTAGAATTCATGGGAAAATTTGAACTGATTTTTGATTTGGAAAAATTAATTTTATGAGAATATTTAAAAACATTTTAAAATATAACAAAAAATTTTAAAAGATTACAAAAGATTTCTGAAATCGTCGTAACAGATTCTGGAAGATTTAAAGGGAATTTTCGTAATTTTTCAGAATTTTAAGAAAATTTTTGGAAATAGAAAAAAAATGATTTGAAATTTGAAAATATTTCAAAAAATGTAAAACAAAATGTCAATTTTTAAGATTTTGAAAAAAATGTCAAAGCTTTTTAAGAAGATTAAAAGGCTTCAAGAAAATGAAAAAACTTTATTAAAATTCCTGGGAAAATTTAAATTGATTTTTTATTTTGAAAATAAATTTTAAGACAAAATTGAAAAAGATTTCAAAAGATTTTAAATTACTTTCTAAAATTTCAAAAAAGAATTGGAAAAATTTTCAAGCAAAATCTTTCCATTAGCAAGATTGCAAAATTTTATACATAATTAAAAAATTTTTTTTTTAAGATTTCATGATGATAACAAATATTTCTCATAATTAATGGGATAATTCAAAAAATTTTTTTAACATTTCAAAAGATTTCCAAAATATTGTCAAAATAGAATCTGAAAGATTTGAAGGCAAGTTTTTTAATTTTTCAGAATTTGAAAGCTGAAAGAATTCGAAGAATTTTAGAAGATATGTAGAAGGTTTAAAAGTTTTTAAAATGGTTAAAAAATGATTTTAAGTTTGAAAAGATTTACAAACATTTTGAACAAAATGTACATTTTTGCAGATTTCAAAAAAATGTTTGAAGCCTTTTAAGAAGTTTAAAAGGCTTCAAGAAAATAAAAATAAACTTTCTTAAAATTCCTGGGAAAATTTAAACTGAATTTTTATTTTTAAAATAAATTTTAAGAGAAAATTGACAAAGATTTCCAAATTTTTAAAATTATTTTCCAATATTTCAAAAAATCTTTCCATTAGCAAGATACACATTTTTTTTTTTAATTTCAAAAGGTTTCACAATAATACAAAATATTTCTCATAATTCATGGGATAATTTAAACTGATTTTTTTATTTTGAAAAATTAATTTTAAGATAATATATTTTTTTTTAATTTTAAATTTCAAAAGATTTACAAAATTGTCAAAAAAAAATCTGGAAGATTTGAAGGCAAGTTTTTTAATTTTTCAGAATTTCAAGACAAATTTTGGAAGAATTTTAAAAGATATTTAGAAGGTTTGAAAGTTTTGAAAATGGTTGAAAAATGATTTTCAATTTTGAAAGTTTTTCAATAATTGTAAACAAAATATAAATGGAAGATTTCCAGAAAAATTCTAATCTTTTCAAGAAGTTTGAGAGGTTTGAAGAAAATAAATAAATTTCTTGAGATTCCTGGGAAAAATTTTTATTACTGTTTATTTTCAAAAATTAATTTTAAAAGAAAATTTGAAAAAGTTTCAAAATATTCCCAAATATTATTATAATTTCAAAATATTTTTAAAGATTTCGAAAATATCTGGAAGATTTAAGGGCAATTTTTTTAATTTTGAATGATTATTCAAAATTTTAGGAATATTTCGAGACAATTTAAAAGATATTTATCTTCCCAACTTCTAAAAGTCCTAAATATCTTTCAAACCGACTCAAATTTTTCCTAAAATTTTTCAAAACCCTGAAAAATAAAAAACTATACTTTTTCCACATATCTGGAAGCTTCAAAAAATGTTTGAATTCTCTGATGAATCTTTGGAAAATCATATATTTATTTAAGTTTCAAAACAAATGAAGAAATAAACTTGAAAAAGAAATATTTGGTAGAGATTTTCACTTTGTATTTTAAATTATTTATCCCCCAAAAATAATAATTTGGGTGATTTTTTTTTCATGACTGAAAAATCTTTATAATGGGACAAAGGTCTTCAACACTTTGAAACACAAAATGTAATTTTTTCCGTTTATGAAATATAACATAGAATCCAAGTGTCTGTTAATTGCTAAAGTTTTCCTTATTTTTAATCACAATTATTTTAAACACATTATAATTTTCAATAGTTCAAAAAAGTTGGTTAAATTTGTTTCAAGTTTTTGATTAAAAGTTTTTTTTATTGTTGATCCACAAAATGAAGCACCTCTTTCGATATTTCTAAAAACACGCATGCGCGCGCGTAGCGCGCTTTTGCTACTTGTCCTATATTAAAAAGCACATGGCGCCATTTTCGATTATTTCTCGAAATAACTCGAAACAATTTGAAACTATTGTTGTCCGGAAACTCGTATTTATGATTGGTTGAAGCTGTCCTTCTATTTCGTGCTTTGAAAATGAAAGATAACCAACTTCAAGACTTTAGATTTCTTTCCTCGTTGCTATGGTGAATTTCTTATGTTTTTCAAAGAAACTGAGAAAATTCGTCCCACAAAGACTCTCCGGGAAACTATTATAATCCGTTTAATTCGACAATTTTAATCGTTTTTTTTTTTCGTGAAATCGTTATCAACATGGACTTGGAAGAAATGCAATACACAAGCAATGATGTGTTAGATTCAATCAGAAAATCTGACATTTTCATGTTTTAATTGCATGCACATAAGCTTAATTTTAATGATTAAAATTAAAAATTTTATAGTTCAATTTAATACGTAACCCTCATTTTATCATTTTCATTTTAATAATCAAAATTTATTAATTATTCCAGTGAGGTGTTTCTATACGTATATAGCGTTGAAAGAAGAACAACAGTAGGAAATGCTAGCCAATATGAATTATTTAAATTCAATTTAGCCAATGATACTGGAAGAAAACTGCAGGTTGCCGTTTGGGGAAAGGAAATAGACAGAGTCAAGGACCTGGTACAACTAAATTACTTTGTAAGTTCATTTGTTAATTTGTTTTAAGGTTTCATGAATATATAATTTTCCTAATATTCTTGGGAAAATTTAAAAAAATTCAAAGATTCAAGATAAGTAGAAGAGGTATAATTTTTTTATTTTTCTGGATTTTGCAAAATTTTTGGAAAACTTTGAATTAGTTTAAAATTATAAGAATTGCCATTAAAGCCTCTAGATACTTCTGGCATTTGTAGAAATATTTTGAAATATTTTGATACCTATTTAGATTTTCTTCAAAAACTCATTTTTCAAAGTAAATAATCATCAAAAATTTTCCCAGGAATCTTAAAAAAAGTTTTTTATATTCTTGAAGCCTTTCATACTTCTTAAAAGGCTTTGAAATTTTTTCAAAATCTTCAACAATTTACATTTTTTTTTTGTAACTTTTTGGAAATCTTTTCAAATTTTAATTTTTTTATTTCGAAGTTTCTATAAGTTTTAAACATTCTAAATATCTGTTAATTAAAATTATTCGATCTTTTCCAAATTTTTCTTAACATTCTGAAAAATTTTTTAAATTGCCTTCAAATCTTCCAGATTCTCTTATGACAGTTTTGTAAGTCTTTTGAAATCTTTTCAAATCTCTGTAAATATTCTTTAAAAATTAATTATTCAGGATAAAAAATCATTTAGAATTTTCCAATGAAATTTAATACAATTTTTTCATTATCGTGAAACTTTTCAAAATGCTTAAGAAGCTTCAAAATTATTATTTCCAAATAATCAAAAATATACATTTTTCAAAACTTTTTTGAAATGTTTTCAATTTTTAAATTTATTTCGAAACTTTTTGAATTGCCTGAATGTCTCTTAAAATTACTCGATTTTTTATAAAACTTTGTAATCTCGCTAATTGAAAATTGTTGCTTTAAAATCGGTCACATTATTTTTCGAAATTTTAGGAAATAATTCAAAATTTTTGAAAATCTTTGTCAATTTTCTCTTCAAATGCATTTTTAAAAATATGATATCAGTTAAAATTTTCCCAGGAGTTGTAAGAAATCTCTCCTTTCAAAATCTTGAAGAAGCTTCAAAATTTTCATTTCCAAATATTCAAAAATGTACGTGTTTTCTAACTTTTTTGACATTTTTTCAAGTTTTTAATTAGTTTTGAATTTTTTTAAATCTTCTGAATGTATTTTCAGCTTGATCAAAATTTTTTTCATACAACTTTGTAATCTTGCTAATTAAAAAATGTGGCATTAAACCCATCCATATTATATTTCAAAATTTTGAGAAATAGTTGAAAATTGGATAAATGATCATTTGCAATTTATGAACTAAAATTGGGTTATGTATATATTTTATAAATATTTTTGTCTTTATTCGAGTTATAGCAGCTACGGTTGTTGTGCTCTCGCAGATGCTTCTGGTGTCTGCAAACTAGAAATTCAGATCATGCAGTATCAAAAAAATGATGAAATAGAGAAAGAAGATTTTTTGAAGATAGTCGAAAAGTTGCACGAAAACGCTAATATATATTGAAAACATTTTTTTTTTCAATTTTTTGCTCCTTTCTTAACAAAATCTCTCTAATAATATCATTCATTTCAGTTAACGAGGAGTTTTTCTTGGCTGTAAAAGACAGTTCCTCTATCAAGAAAGTGTCCGATAAAAAAATGTGTGCATGCTTGATGATGAAGGCAACAAAAACCCCTGTTCGTACAGATGATGTATCCCCATCAAAAAGACAGAAGACAAATGTTTAAAAAACTATTTCATTACAATTATGCTGAAATTGTTTTACGAATTTCGTCGTTGTATTAAGTCGCCGGATATCCATGTTCTATTTCGTATTTATAATATGTTTCAAGTATTGTTGAAAATTTGTATTATTGTTTATAATGTACTTAATTATTATCTTATTGTTAAGAATACTTATTGTTAAATTTATTATTACAAAGTGTCCAACAGTTTTAAACTGTATGTCAAAGGTTACCTTGGAACAATTCAATTAAAAATAATGACTTTATTGTTACATTGTTTCACAAAAATAAATTTTAATTGATGTTTTAAATATTTTTTATGTTTTGATCGCAAATAAACGATTATCTTTATTCAGTATAACCTTTCAATTGAATTCTACAATATTATCCAGGAAAAAAACTTATCTACTCATTCAATAATAAATTGAATAATAATTAGGTACATCCCAAAATTCATATTTACGACAAATGATGCCTTTCAAATGTAATCATGGATGTTCGGAGCTAATAGGAATGATCAAAAATCAGAGTTAAATAAATGGGTCTAATTCTGGTTCATTTTCCGTTTTCTTAATTGTAAAAATTATTCAAAATATAAGTATTATTATATATAATGATATTGCAAGTGCATGTTTTCGAATTTTAATTTAAAAAATCCGAAATTTCAAGCACTAACAGTTATATGATATTGAATTTATTGTCTAAAAGATATGTTTTACGCAGCCCGCGTAGGCCGGAACGATCCGTTTGGCGGCGCTGAAAGCTAATACAGTCCAGAGTTTGAATTGTAAAATTTTTACGGCATTTGCTTCAAATTTACTGAAGACTTAGCTTTAAATTAAACATTTGCGTTTTTCGATAAGTTCTCTTTACTATTCAGTTGAGTCTATCATGTAAATTTCAAGTGAATGCAGGTCAAAATTTTACGATACAAACTCTGAACTCTTGCATGCGTAAAGCGCGTCAAATGGATCTTTCCGACTTGAACATAGAACTTAACTTTTCTTCGAAAGATAACTTCAGACCCGAAGAAAGGCGATTTTATAAGGAATTGATTTACGATACCCGAAACTGTAATTTTTGTTTTGAAAATGCAAATATCAGATTGTAATAAAAAATATTACTGGCACTATATGAATCATTTCAAAACTGTTATAACGTGTTGAATCCCAAGTGAAATATAATTGTTCTCACATCTCAAGAAGAAAAAAGATTACCAAGAAAAAAATAAACTTGATTTAGTTCCAGTCAATTTTAGGTGTATAATTTTGTATATAGAAATGATATATTTTATGAAAAGTGCTGGTAAGTTAAGTAATTTATTAACCAAACAATTTTTGTACATATAAATATATATCACAAGGAATGAATCATATCTCTGCAAGCACAAAATTTCCAAATTTAAATTAATGGTTATTTTTTATGTTATTATATTGTTAACAATTTCTCTTCATTAGGATAAATTCAACCGTTTTATTGTTTGAAATCAAAATCTTTTTTGGTTCACAGAAAAAACTGGGGGTTCACTAATGTTGCGGCTCAAATAAAAGTTAGTCTGTTAGTATCCTTTCGAACTTGAGCTCCAATAGATACCTGCCGAGACCCAAAAGGGTTCGTTTAGAGCGCACTTGAAAAGAACAACATAAAGGCTCATTCACAAACCAACCACTTGCAAAGTCGGGTTGGTAATTTCGCGATTTACAGAATATGTCGGTAAAGCAAACACAAACGATATTATTATTTATTATGCGTAAAATTTTCGGAAAAAGCAAACTGTTTACCCTTCTAGAAATAGATTTCGAGGTTATGAAGTGGCAATTTGATGGCAGC
>CAKNYM010053213.1:730089-775730 GCA_932195095.1 Andricus curvator
ATTAATTGAACAAAATGTCGAAGTGAGCAAAGCGAAAAATAGGTTCTGTAGAAATAGGCTCATTTACAATTGAGATCCTTTAGAACCCCAACTGAGGTATCATTTAGAGCTCATTTATCGTTGTGGGTTCCTTTTCAGCAAGTGGGGTTCATTTTTGTTGTAGCTCCTTTGGAACCAAAAATAGGTTCTAATGGAAACCCCAGTTTTTTCTGTGTTGAAATATCATTTATGTTTTTCATAAAGTCGATTAAAATGTAAATCTACACTTTTAATATCAAAATTAACCTGTAAATTTTATACACTATATAAGTATGTTATTTACGCGAATAGTTTAAATGTTAAAAATTAAAATTTTATTCAGAGGTATTCAGAGGCCTGAGAGATTTTTTTAAGTTTTAAGTAGATATATGAAAAAGCCCTGTGTTTCTCTACTACTTCAATTGAAAAATCGAAAAAGGATGTGACGATTTTCTTTAAAACTTTTTTAATAAAAAGGGTTTTCAACCTATTTTAATGTTATTCGATATTTTTTAATTGTATAATTTTGTAAAAATGTTAAATGTCAATCTGTTTTCATAATCGAAATAGTATATATCCGTACGCGCGCGTAGCGCGCTTTGCTACTTGTCTAATTATTAAAAAGCGTATAGCGCCATTTTCGATTAATTCTCGAAACTATCTCGAAATTACTCGAAACAATTTGAAACTATTGTTGTCGGGAAACCCACTTTTATGATTGGATGAAGCTTTAATTTTTTGTTGGATTTAAAAAAACAAGTCTGCAAACTTCAGGTTTATGAGAAATGTAAGGTTATCTATATAATATATATTCAATAATAATAATCAATGTATTTTTCAAGATTTCAAAAATGAAGAAGTTTTTTAAGAATTTTAAAATGTTTCGAGATAATAAAAAAAATTCTCAAAATTCCTGGGAAAATGTAAACTGATTTTTTATTTTTAAAATAATTTTTAAAAGAAAATTGACAAAGATTCCAAAAGATTTTAAATTATTTTCTAAAATTTCGAAAAAGAATGGGAAATATTTTCAAGTAAAATCTTTCAATTAGCAAGATTATAAAGAATTATGAAAAATGCGAGTAAGTTGAAGACATTTCGAAATTCTGAAAAGCTTCAAAATTAATTTAATAGTTGAAAATATTTCAAAATTTTTGAAAAATGTACGTTTTTGACTATTTGGGGGAACAAATTTCAAGCTTCTTAAGAATTTTGAAAGGATTCACGGTAATAAAAAATTTTTCTTACAATTCATGGGAAAAGTTAAACTGATTTTTTATTTTGAAAAATTATTTTTAAGAGAATATTTAAAAACATTTTAAAAGATTACAAAAGATTTTTAAAATCCTCATAACAGATTCTGGAAGATTTTAAGGCATTTTTTGTAATTTTTCAGAATTTTGAGAAAGTTTTGGAAAAATCCGAATCATTTTAAAAGAGATTTAGAAGGTTTAAAAGTTTTGGAAATAGTTTGAAAAATAATTTAAAATTTGAAAATATTTCAAAAAATGTAAACCAAAATGTAAATTTTTGAAGTTTTCGAAAAAAATTTCGAAGCTTTTTAAGAAGTTTAAAAAGCTTCAAGAAAATAAACAAACTTTCTTAAAATTCCTGGGAAAATTTAAACTGATTTTTTATTTTGAAAATAAATTTTAAGAGAAAATTGACAAATATTTGAAAAGATTTTAAAATACTTTCTAAAATTTAGAAAAATAATGGGAAAGATTTTCAAGCCAAATCTTTCTATCAGCAAGATTGCAAAATTGTATACAAAAATATTTCTTATAATTTATGGGATAATTTAAACTGACTTTTTATTTTGAAAAATTATTTTTAAGATAATATTGAAAAAAAATTTAACATTTCAGAAGATTTCCTAAATTCTCAAAACAGAATCTGGAAGATTTGAAGGCCATTTTCGATTAATTCTCGAACCATCTCGAAATCACTCGAAACAATTTGAAACTATTGTTGTCGGGAAACCCGCGTTCGTGATTGGATGAAGCTGTGGTTCCTTTTTCCCGTTTTAAATAAAAAGTCTCCAAACTTCAAGTTTATGAGAAATTTAAGGTTATTTAAATAATATATTCAATAATAAGTTGTAGACATTTTTTTTTAATTTTTCAGAATGTTAAGACAATTTTTAGAAAAATTTGAAGATATTTCCAAAAAATTAAAACGAAAAGTGAATTTTCGAAAATTTCAAAAAGAGATTCCTGGAAAAATTTGTCATGACTTTTTTTTTGAAAAATCAATTTTTAATGAGAATTTAAAAAGGTACAAAAACATTTTAAAAGATTTCTACGAATGTCGAAAATTTCTGAAAGATTTAGGGTATTTTTTTTTTAATTTTCGAATATTTTTCAAAATTTTGGGAATAGTTCGAATCAGTTTGAAAGATATTTATCTTCAAACTTCTAAAAGTCCTAAATATCTTTAAAATAGACTCGAATTTTTTCTAAAATTTTGCAAAATCCTGAAAAATAAAAAAAATTATACTTTTTCGACATATCTGAAATCGTGAAAAAAAATTTTTGTTCCAGAATATAAACTGATTTTTTATTTTGAACATTTTTAAGAGAAAATTGACAGAGATTTCAAAAGATTTTAAATAGTTTTCTCAAATTCCGAAAGAGAATGGGAAAGATTTTCAAGCAAAATCTTTCAGTTAGCAAGATTACATAGATATATAAAAAATGCGAGTAAGTTTATGACATTACGCAATTTTAAAAAGATTCAGAATTAATTTAAAACTTGAAAATATTTCAAAAGTTTCAAAAAATGTATACTTTTGAATATTTGTTTTGAATAAATAATTTTAAGAGAATATTTAAAAACATTTTAAAAGATGACAAAATATTATAAAAGATTACGAAAGATTTTTAAATTCGTCATATCAGATTCTGGAAGACTTTAAGGCAATTTTTGTAATTTATGAGAATTTTAAGAAAATTTTTGGAAGAATTAGAATTATTTTAAAAGATAAGATAATTTGAAAATATTTCGAAAAATTTTAAACAAAATGTACATTTTAAAGATTTTGAAAAAAATTTCAAAGTTTTTTAAGAAGTTTCAAAGGCTTCAAGAAAATAAAAAAACTTTTGTTAAATTCCTGGGAAAATTTAAACTGATTTTTTTATTTTGAAAATAAATTTTAAGAGAAAATTGACAAAGGCTTCAAAAGATTTTAAATTATTTTCTAAAATTTCGAAAAAGAATGGGAAAGATTTTCAAGCAAAATATTACCATTAGCAAGATTGCAAAATTTTATAAAAAATTGAAAACAATTTTTTTTTTATGATTTCACGATAATAAAAAATATTTCTCACAATTCATGGGATAATTTAAACTGATTTTTTATTTTGAAAGATTAATTTGAAGATAATATTTAAAAAAAATGTTAACGTTTAAAAAGATTTCCAAAATTGTCAAAACAGAATCTGGAAGATTTGAAGGCAAGTTTATTAATTTTTCAGAATTTAGAGAAAAATTTGGGAGGAATTCGAAGAATTTTAAAAGATATTTAAAAGGTTTAAAAGTTTTGAAAATGGTTGAAAAATGATTTTAAGTTTGAAAAGATTTACAACATTTTTTAACAAAATGTAAATTTTTTAAGATTTCGAAAAAAAATTTGAAGCTTTTTGAGAAGTTTGAGAGGTTTCAAGAATATCAAAAAATTTCTTGAGATACCTGAAAAAATTTTTAATTACTTTTTGTTTTTAAAAATTATTTTTGTAAGGAAATTTGAAAAAGTTTCAAAATATTTCTACAAATTTCGAAAATATCAAGAAGATTTAAGGGAATTTTTTTTTTTATTTTGAAAGATTCTTAAAAAAATTTAGGAATAGTTCGAGTCAGTTTAAGAGATATTTATCTTTCAAACTTCTAAAAGTCCTAAATATCTTTCAAACTGACTCGAATTTTTCCTAAAATTTTTCAAAATCCTGAAAAATAAAAATATATACTTTTTCAGCATATCTGAAAGCTTTAAAAAAATCTTTGAATTTTCTCAAGAATCATAGGAAAATTATATATTTATTTAACTTTAAAAACAAATGAACAAATAAACTTAAAAAAGAAACGTTCGATATTTTTATTTCGTATTTCAAATTATTTATCCCCCAAAAATAATAATTTTGGATAATTTTTTTTTCTTTTATGACTGAAAAACGTTTTTTAAGATAATATTTGAACAATTTAGTTGCAAATTCGTCTTTTTGGATTAAAAATTAATCTGTTTTTGTTAAGGATTCCACTATTTTGTCGAAAATTCATTTTTTAAATTAAACATTTATTATTTTAGTTGAAAATTCATCTCTTTGGTTCACAATGATACTATTTCATTGAAAATTCTTTTTTTTTTGTAGAAAATTCATCTATTACATTAAAAATTCATATTTTCATGATAAAAAATTGAACTGTTTTGCAGAAAATTTGTCTCTTTTTTTGAAAAACTTAATCTTTTTTGGTTTAAAATGCAACTGGTAAAAATTAATTTTTTTGTTGGGGATTAAGCTATTGTGTTCAAAATTTGTCTTTTTTTCATGAATTCAACTATTTTTTTTCAAAATTAAAATCTGTTTTGGTTGATATATCATTTATGTTATATAAATAATATATTAAATAATTTAATAATAATAATCAATGGAACAAAGGTCTTCGACACTTTAAGACACAAAAATTTAATGTTTTTCGTTTATGAAATATAAAATAGAACCCAAGTATCTGTTAATTGCTAAAGTTTTTCTAATTTTTAATTACAAAGATTTTTAAAACATTAATTAAATTTTTTATTGTTGATCCACAAAATTAAGGACGTCTTCCGACATTTCTAAAAAGGTGCATGCGCGCGCGTAGGGCGCTTTTGCTACTTGTCCAATTATTAAAAAGCGTATGGCGCTTTTTCGATCAATTCTCGAAAGTATCTCGAAACTATCTCGAAACTACTCGAAACAATTTGAAACTATTGTTGCTGGGAAACCCGTGTTCGTGATTGGATGAAGTTTTCATTTTTTTGCCGCTTGAAAAAAGTCTGCGAACTTCAGGTTTTTGCGAAATGTAAGGTTATCTAAATAGTATACATATGTTCAATAATAATAAATGTAAGAAAGGTGTTCAGCATTTTGATATATAAACTGTAATTTGTAGATTTTTGAAAATTTCAAAAATGAAGAAGCTTTTTAAGAATTTTAAAAGGTTTCAAGATAATAAAAAAATCTCTTAAAGTTCCTGGGAAATGTAAACTGATTTTTTATTTTGAAAATTAATTTCAAGAGAAAATTGACAAAGATTTCAAAAGATTTTAAAATACATGTTTTCTCAAATTTCGAAAATGAATGGGAAAGATTTTTAAGCAAAATCTTTTAAATAGCAAGATTAGAAAGATTTATAAAAAATTCGGTATGTTTAAGAGACATTTCGAAGGATTTTTAAGGATTTTTGAACGTTTCACGATAATAAAAAAAATGTCTTAGAATTCATGGGTAAATTTAAACGGTTTTTTTATTTCGAAAAATTATTTTAATAGAATATTTACAAAAATTAAAAAATATTAAAAACGATTGTCAAAGATTACAAAAGATTTTCAAGATCGTCATGACAGATTCTGAAAGATTTTAAGGCAATTTTTGTAATTTTTCAGAATTTTAAGAAAAACTAAGGAAAAATTCGAATAATTATAGAAGATATTTAGAAGGTTTAAAAGTTTTGGTAATGGTTAAAAAAATCATTTGAAATTTGAAAAGATTTCCAAAAATTTTAAGCAAAATGTAAATTTTTGAAGATTTCGAAAAAAATTACGAAGCTTTTTGTGAAGTTTAAAAGGCTTCAAGAAAATAAAAAAAACTTTCTTAAAATACCTGGTAAAATTTTCAATGACTTTTTCTTATGAAAAATAAATTTTTAAACAGAATTTAAAAATGTATCAAAACATTTCAAAAGATTTCTATAAATGTCGAGAATATCTGAAAGATTTATGGGCATTTTCAAAAATTTTGGAATATTTTTCAAATTTTAGGAACAGTTCGAGTCTGTTTAAATGGTTTTTATCTTCCAAACTTCTAAAAGTACTAAATGTCTCTTAAACGGACTCGAAATTTTTCTCAAATTTTGCAAAATCCTAAAAAATAAAAAGATTATATTTTTTTCGACATATCTGAAATCGTCAAAACATTTTTTAATGTTCTCAAGAATCTGAGACAACTGAAATATTTATATGACCTTAAAAAAAAAGAAAGAAATAAACTCAAAAAAATTTTTTATTTTGTATGCAAAATGATTTATCCCCTACAATTATAATTTGAGTGGAATTTTTTGTTTTCATGACTGAAAAATCTTTATTGATTACAAGTTGAACTATTTGGTTGAAAATTCGTCTTTTTGGTTAAAAAATGAATCTGGTTTCATTTAGAATTCCACTATTTTGTTGAACATTCGTCTTTTTTAGTTAAAAATGGGACTGGTTGAAAATTATTCTTTTTTTTATTAAAGATTCATCATTATTTGAAAATTCATCTCTTCGGTTGAAAATATTTCGTTGAAAATCCGGCTATTTGGGTAGAAAATAAATTTTTTTGGTAGAAAATTCATCTATATCGTTGAAAATTCATATTTTTTTGTTTAAACAAATTAAACTGTTTTGAACAAAATTCGTCACGTTTGGAAAAAATTTCATCTTCTTTGGTTCAAAATGTAACTGGCAAAATTCAATATTTTATTTCTGGTTTAAGATTCAACTATTTTGTTGAAAATTGGTCTTTTTGGGATGAATTCAACCGTGTTTTATTTACAATAAAAATATTTTTTTGGTTGAAATATCATCTATGTTTCACATTTTTCGTTGAGAATACAATTTGAAACACAACATTTATTGTTTTCTTTTCGAAAAACATAAAATAAACTACAGTTATTCAACGTGAGTTAAAATACTTAATTTTTTTTTTCAGCTGCAAGTCAGAAAAAAGATAGAATATTATATTCCCTTAAAAATCTAAGAGGTAACATTTTTTTAAATGTTGATAAATTTGTCACGTTCTTTTAGTTATAAAAAATATGTTCTTCATAAACTCGATTAAAATTTAAACCTACATTTTTAACATTTTAATTAACCTGTACAGTTCATAGACTATATGAAGATTTTATTTACGTAAATAGTTCAAATGTTGAAAATAAGAAATTCTTATTCTTCTTATTCAATAAGTGTTCTCAATTTTTATAGATTTTCAAAAACTAGAAAGTTTCAGCTCAAAAAATTTTGGTCATAATTTTCAGACGCCAAAGAGATTTTTAAAGTTTTATATTTGAAAAAGCACTGTTTCCTCCTACTAATTCAATGGAAAAATCTTAAAATAATGAGTTAACTTTCTTCGAAACTTTTCAAATAACAAGGTTTTGAAATTTCATTTAATGCTGTATAGCTTCTTTAAAATTCAGGTTAATGGATAAACTGCTATTAATTTTCCAAAACGAATGGTAAATCAAGCATTTAAACAATTACAAAATATTTATTTTTATATTTCTGTTCTTAAGAGAAATATATAAAACTTCTACAAGAAGATTCAATATTTTTTAATTACAGAATTTTTATCCAAATGTTAAATGTCAATCTGTCTTCATAATCGAAATAGTATACACAAGCGCTTTAGATTTGTACATTTTTATGAATGTTTATTTTGTATCTATGAGAAAGCCATATTTTCAAAATCACTTTTAGAAGTTCTATACATTATCTTAAAATTTTGTTTTTGATTTGGAAACTTTTCAATGTCGAAAGTATAAAATGCATCTGCAAACAAAAAAAATGTACCTATAACAATTGGCAAAACTTTCTAAATTTATTTCGAATTTATGAGGCCTGTAGAAATGAGTTATTCTTCTATATATACTACATAATCGCCTCATTCCGATTTTCATAAGGGACCAAAAATGAAACTTTTTATCATAAAGCAGTTTTTTATTTCTAAAACTCGTATTGCTGATCCACGAAATTAATCATCTCTTTCAAGATATTTGAAAATATCGCACTTTTGCTACTTGTCGAATTATTATAAATTCCATGGCGCCATTTTCGATTAATTCTCGAAACTATCTCGAAACTACTCGAAACAATTTGAAACTATTCTTATCGGGAAACCCGAGTTCATGATTGGATGAAGCTTTCTTTTTTTTTGTTATTTAAAAAACAGTCTGCAAACTTGAGGTTTATGAGCAATGTAAGGTTATTTAAATATAATAATAATAATAATCAATGGGACAAAAGGTGCCCAGCATTTTGAAATACAAAATTTAATTTGTTTAGTTCAAGAAACATAACATGGAATCCAAGTAGTTGACGTTATTTAAAATACATTTTTCAAACCTCAATCTTAAAAAAAGAACTGCATATTAACCATATAAAAGGTCCAATTTTTAAAAATGATTATAAATTTGTGGCGTTCGCTTGGCTACGAATAATATGAGTTTTATAAACTCGATTAAAATTGAAAATTACATTTTCAATATTTAAACCAACTTATAAAGTTTATAAGCTATACTATGTTAAAAATTAAATATTTTAGCATATTAGCGATGAGATTTCTCAAATTTTATAGATTTTAAAAATTAGAAAGTATCAACTGAAAATTTTTTGGTAATTAGGCGGGAGTTTGAAAAAAGACACTTTTTTTCTCTACTATTTCAATTGACAAACTTGGAAATAATGTGAGAAGTTTC
The DNA here is from genome assembly GCA_932195095.1 of Andricus curvator. Lineage (NCBI taxonomy): Eukaryota > Metazoa > Arthropoda > Insecta > Hymenoptera > Cynipidae > Andricus > Andricus curvator. Next base: position 738,817 of record CAKNYM010053213.1, read on the forward strand.
CTTGAAACTTTTCAGAATAAAAAGTTTTCAAAGTTATTTGAATGTTTAAGCGGTAATTCCGATTTTTGGATGAACTATTTCAAATTTTTCAAAAGAAATAATAAATTAAACATTTTAGCATCGAAAATATGACTATTCTTATTCAAACATGATTTTTATTTAATAAATAGAAACTTTTCTTCAAGACAAACCTCAGCCTCAAATAAAGGAACCCAAAAGTTAGTTGCGATTTTAGCAAACATTTATTTTTCGTACATTTACAGATATTAGGAATTGAGAAAATATATTTTTACTTTACAGTTGATGTTTTTACGTAGAAACTGAAGATATAATTTGTTTTTCGTAAAAATTAGAAACTTTTCATGCCTTTTATTCGACCTAAAAATACAGTATACGAGACAAACTTTAAAAAACGTAATTTTTTTTCTAATTCACGATCAAGTATTCTCAATTCGTATAGCTATTTAAAAAATAAAAAGTTTCAGGTCATAAACTTTATACAGTAATTTCAGAGGTCGGAAGATGTCTTATTTAATTTTAAGGCATTTATAACGGCGATACCACGCTGAAAAAACCAGTTCTCGTCAGATCACTGAAGTTAAGCAGCGTTGGGCGCGGTTAGTACTTGGATGGGTGACCATTCGAGAATAATGCGTGCTGTTGGCCCACCGTGGGTGTGGTGAGCCCACGCTTGTAGTAGTTATTTACTACAAGAAACTATCCACCTAGAAACACTACCCGAATCGGGTAGTGTCACGCCTACCCTGAAAGGGAAATAGCTTAATGGTATGCTATAAAAAAAAAAGTTTTTCTCTCAAAAATCAATTGGAAATCCGTGAGTAATTTACCAGCTTTTTTTTTAGAAACTTTTGAATTATTAAACTTTAATTATACTTCTCAGGTTTTTTTTTCGAAGACTGCTAAGCTATGGAATGAGTTATTTCAAAATTTCCACCAGGAAAATTTTAATGTCAATCTTTTGTCATAATCAAATCCTGAAAAAAATTCCCTGACATTTCCAGGATTTCTTCAAGTATGTCAAGTTTTTTCCGGGTATAATTTTTTATAGTACGGAGCCATTCTAATATTTCGGATTTTTTTAAACAATAGACTCAGAATATGCAAACAGTTTCGCGAGTTTATTATAAATAATTTTTTTCAGTCTCTAAAGTCCATGAATTTGAATAATAACTCAAAAAATTTTTAGTTTATCTTCTTATACTTAAAATTCAGTGCATATTTGGGTTTGATGTAGGTACTATATTAAATTCAATTTAAAACGCTTCAGGTTCCTCACTCTTCAATAAAAATGTGGCATTTTGAACAAGATAGATGATGTTTTAACCAAATAACTGATTTTTCGGCCGAAAAGATTAATTTTATGCCAAAAAAGACAATTTCTTAACAAAATATATGAGTTGTCAACCAGATAGTTGAATTTTGAACTAAAAAAGAGGAACTTTTAACAAAGGAGTTTAACTTGTAATCGAGTAGTTTTATTTTCAACATAAAAGATGAATTTTCAACTAAAATGATGAATATTTAACTGGAATACTTGAATTTTCGACCAAAAAGATGAATTTTTAAACCAGAACAATAATTTTCTACCAAAAAGATAATTTTTCATTAAAAGGCATGAACTCTCAACCAGATAGTTGAATTTTCAACTAAAAGAGACAAATTTTCAACCAAATAGTTCAATGTTTAGCTAATAAAGATGAATTTACAACAAAAAATGGAATAGTCAAACTGTCCGTGAAAAAAATTAATTTTAAACCAAAATGATCATTTTTCAACTAAGATTATGAATATTCATCTGGAATAGTTGAATTTTAAACAAAAAAGATGAACTTTCAACTACAGTGATTAATCTTTAACTGGAATAGTTCAATTTTAAACCATAAGATTAACTTCCACCAAATAAGATGAATTTTCGTCAAAATACATGAATTTTCAAATGAAAAAAATAAATTGACGACCAAAAATTGAATATTTAAATTTCCAGTGGAAAAAATTAATGTTCAACCAAAGAGATACACTTTCAATTAAAATGATAGAATATTCAATTTAATAGTTACATTTCAAACCTGAAAGATGAATTTTTAACTAAAGATGATGAATCTATGACTAGAATATTTGAATTTTTACCCGGAATGATTAATTTTCAAACTAGAAGATTAATTTCTACTGAAACATACGACTTTACAACTTAAAAAGATAATATTTTAACAAAAAATTGAAGTTAAATTTTTAGTTAAAATGATTAATGTTCAAATAAAGAGATGAATTTTTAACTAAAATAATAGAATATTCAACTAAAATACCTACATTTTCAGTTAAAAAAAATTAATTTTCAAGAAAAAAACAACAATGTTATAACAAAATAGTTTAAGTGTCATCTGGAATAGTTATATTTTACGTAAAGAAGATTAATTTTCAGCCAAAGAATAAACGAATTTTCAAGAAAATATCTTATTTATCGACCAAGGAGATCAATTTTGAATTGAAATTATGAATCATTTGCAAAAAAAATTAATTTTTAACAAAAGATTTTAACTTTCACCCAAGTAATTGAATTTCCATTCCAAAAAGGATGAATTCTGAACGAAAAATGTAGTATTTCATATTTCAATAAAAAAATATTAATTTTTAATAAAAACAGTTGAATTCAACAAAAACATTCGACTTTTTGACATGAGTTAAATTTTCAACTAATAACAATGAGGTCTTTAATCATTATAGTTAACAAAAATAATTGCGGAAACACTTTTATTATTGTTTATAAATATTTTCTATTAGAGTAATGCTAGAAAGTTTCAGTTTTTTTTTCAATTTTCAACTTGTCTTTTTAGTTATCATTGAATAATAAATTAACAAAAAATAGAGTAATTTTTTAAACAGTATTACATTTTTTTCTGAATGAAGTATTTTTACTCTTTTGCTAATTTAAAAAAAATTAATTTATAGAAAAATGCTATATCTTAGAGTAGAGATAAACACAAAGGATGGAATAATTAGGAGTAAGTCGAAGGAGTGGGTCAGTAAATGTATACCATTAAGCCATTTCTCTTCAGGGTAGGCGTGACACTACCCGAGTCGGGTAGTGTTTCTAGGTGGATAGTTTCTTGTAGTAAATAACGAAAAGTGTGGGCTCGCCACACCCACGACGGGCCAACAGCACGCAGTATTCTCGAATAGTCACCCATCCAAGTACTAACCGCGCCCAACGCTGCTTAACTTCAGTGATCGGACGAGAACTGGTTTTTTCAGCGTGGTATGGCCGTTAAATAATTAATAATTAAATAATTGAAGGAACCACGTTGTCATCGATGATAATATACATATGTAAATAAATTAAAAACGTTTTAATCAAATGATAAATTGCAATAAAAACTAGTGTTAATTCTCTTTCATGTTTATTTATTATTTGTTCACAACTGAAAAATAAAATGAAAGTTGAAAATTTCAGAAAAAAATTCAACTTTCTAAGATTATTCTAAAAGAAGATAGTTTCAAACAATAATAAATTGTTTGATCACACATTTTATTAGGTTGCATTAATTACTACTTGACCTTGGAACATTTATGATAAGATAGTTATAAACAATAATAATTTGTTGAAACAGTTAGGTTTGTTAAATTTGATTAATTACTACCTTGCTCTAAATGAAAAGCTGACAAAGGTTGGAAATTTCAAATCAAACCGCAAGTTTCTAGCATTAATATAAGAGAAGATAGTTATGAACAATAATACATTATTTTTAAAAATTATGTTCGTTAACTTCGATTGTTACTTCACCATAACTGAAAAGTGGAAAACAAGTTGAAATATTCAGAAAAGCCCGGGACCTTCTACCTCTATTCTAAGAGAAAATTGCTATAAACAATAGTAAATTGTTTTCAAAAACTTTTTGAACATGAGATTATCAATATAAAGTACTACTTTATGTATAACAAACAATTTGTACAAGAAAGAAACCGCAATAAAGTAAGAATTAGTACCAAAATCCCCCAGAGCCCAATCTTTCACTCATGGTGGTTTTTTGGGACCATATAAAACCGGCTTATGGAGATGACATTTGAGAAGTAATTTTTTATTTGCATTCTATGGCTCATTTTAAAGAGAAATGTTGTAGGAGAACTCGATATGCCTGATATTGGCGATTCTGTCCAAAATTTACAAAAACGTATTTTATTCTTATTGAAAATACGTGTTAAACTTCATGGGGGTTGCGGACCCTCTAAATATCACTTTTTTCGAAACGAAAAAATATGTCTTTCTTTTGGATTCGAAAAAATTTGGGGATTAGTGCATGGAAATAAAAAAATTAAATTTTGTTTTGTGGATTACCCCTGGTTGGTTTGAGTAAAGGAAGAAAAAATATATTACTTATATATATATATACCATTAAGCCATTTCCCTTTCGGCGAGCCTCAAGGGGTAAGCGTGACACTACCCGATTCGGGTAGTGTTTCTAGTTGGATAGTTTCTTGTAGTAAATAACTACAAGTGTGGGCTCACCACACCCACCACCGCCAACAGCAACGCAGCAGTATCAGACGGTCACCCATCCAAGTACTAACCGCGCCCAACACTGCTTAACTTCAGTGATCTAACGGGAACTGGTGTTTCCAGCGTGGTATGGCCGTTGATTTTAAGAAAACTGATTTTTTCCGTTTTCAACGATTAAAAATCTAATTTTTCTTGAAAACGACTGAAGACGTGAATTGTAGTTTATAGTTAAAAATTGTTCCCTTTTCATATACCTTACCAGATTTTTATCTTGTATATTGAAACAAAAAATTGTCATAGAAAAGATCGACAGAAATCGTCTGAAATAGCATTTATTTTAACAAACTGCAAAATATTATTTTGAAAAACATTTGCTTTTAGTCTATTAATAATGCGAAGAATATGTTTCATGATATTTTTAAGATTCCTGATATTCAAAGTGGAGAAAAATTTGTCTTTATCTCTAAAATTTGAGAAACTCAAATTTTTCAAATATGTCTTTTGGTTACTTCGGATAAGAAATCATTTGAATGTTATGGTTATGCAAAAATGATTTTTATTATCCTGAATTCCTATCTTTAATTCTATAGAAATTAATATCAGGAAGCATTTTAAACAGGAAAGTAAGTATTTCGTTTAATCCTTGAAGATATTAAGTGTTTTTTTGAAAATAATTATACATCAAACTGGAGCGTGATTACAATGTCATTTCTTAAATGTTGATTACTAACATGAACGCTGTTTACTGTTTGCCAGCACAATACAAAAGTCTTCCTGATTGATACTTATTTTCCTGATTAGAATGAATCCTAATTATAAATCCTTTGCAATTAAAAATAGGAATTGACAATAATAAAAATCATTTTAGCACAGGGCTGTGCTAAAATGTTTTGAAAATATTAATTTAAACAAAAAGGCTATCTTACAGTAGAGATAAAAACAAAGAATAGAATAATTAGGATTAGGTGGGAGAAGCAGGTCTCTTAATGACTTGTGAACATTTTTCTTCGAAATATAAAACGGAGTTTATTGCAAAGCGTAAAAGAAAAATTTGGAATTGCACTTATTTTACTATCAGTCTCCACCCCTTCCGGCTCTGAAGAAAATATGTTGTCACCGGTGATAATATACATATGCAGATAATAAAAAGGTCTTAATAAAATAATTATTTGATTATACCATCTCATGGAACAAAGCAGGAAATTGCAGGAAATTGCTTCCGGTACTCTGTTACCACTTGCAGTACTATTGTTTCTGATTTTCGTCTCTGGTAAGAAGAGAATGAAAGTCAGGTATCAATTTTACATATATTTGTTTTATTTCAGAAAAACGTATTCACAAAAAAGAATGAGATTGTTTGAAAAATGACTTTCTCTAATGTTTATTTATTATTTGTCCATAACTTAAAATCCGAAGCAAAGTTGAAAATGTCAGAAAAAACCACAACTTTTTAGCAATTATCTAAGAGAAGATAGTTATAATGAATAATACATTGTTTAAACAATAATTTTTGTTAACTTACAATAATTATTACCTTACAAAATGTTGAATATTTCAGAAAAAACGCAACTTTTTAGCTTTATTCAAAGACAATATTATTAAAAAGATTAAGAAATTGTTTGAACAATTATGTTTGTTAACTTGAATAATTATTACCTTACTCTAATTGAAAGTTGAAAATGAGCTGAAAAATTCGGAAAAAACCGCGACTCTCTAACTATCTTAAGAAATAATTGTTAAGAACAATAATAAATTGTTTAAACAATTCATGTCAACATCTAATTATAGTAGAAAGTAGAATTTTATGTATTATAAACAATTTTGTATCACAAAAGCCGCAAATGATCATTTTTTTCGGGACTCGAAAAAACAGACTTTTGGGGGTGATACTTGAAAAATAGGTTGCGATTTGTACTTTATGGCTAATTGTGAAGAGAAATGTTGAGTTTCAAATCAATTCACCTAATATCGACGATTCGGAATAAAATTCACAAAAACGCCCGCGTCAGTGTGTGGCCAATTAAAAAGAGGCCCGAAGAGCGGGAAGCCCTCGCTGGTTTGAATTGGGTATTTTAGCATGACGTCATGGGAATGCATACAACTTTTTGGAGAAAATATTCTAAATACAATGGTAAATCATAAATGTACGAATAGTAATATTTGACGAGTGTAGAATGTATTTTCGCAGTCATGTTCCATTCTTTTGTCGATTGACGACTTTTCAGTGTCGCGAAATAAAATAAAATATCTAAAATTTGAGGTTAGTGTATGAGATCGATTTGATCAGAATCGGGTACTCTAACCTTAAATTTCGGATAGTTGATTATATTTCGTGAGACTGACAGGTCTTCAACTGATAAAATGATGAGACAGAATTGCGCAAATGCTAACCAACCAACCAACTATGCTAACCTTCCTGACATTTCGATCTATCCTATCATGATCGTGACGTCATGCTAAAATACCTAATGCGCAAATGCAAGAACGCACACAAGGCAGGGGCAGCGAATGAACGACGCTAAAATCACCCCACGACTCGCGGTAGAGGTGGGGGCCCATCTAGCCTTGAAATATCCAAATGTTTATGTTTTGCGGCCGTTGGAATAGGCAAGAGTTCCCTGTAATAATTATAATTTAAAACATCATCGTCATTATTGCCATCTTCATTGTCAGCATCTTGTAATTTATCTTCATTTTCATTTTATTCAATAAAGAGCTGGTCTTCCATATCTCCGCCCTGTTCACCTTCTGCTTTCTTATCCCTACAAAAGAATACCATCAATTGGTTTCGATACATTTAAAATCATATTTTGAAAATAGATAAATTTTCAATTGACTTATTGTGATAAATTTTCAATTGCATTAGGGCTTGTAGAAAAGACGTTCAGAAATCAAAAACAGCTTAGTAATGAAAAAATTATTTTTGCGTCCAGTAGAACCAACATAAAATTTTTAATTGATTGATCAATATTCTGAACTTTCGTGGGACCAAGATTACATAAAAAAAATCGAAAATCTTAGAGTTTTGACAAAATGACAAATATTAATTTTGTTCGTAACCTGCAAAGTATAGCCAATGAGGAAGATTTCAGAGGCTCAACCAAATTTTGGGATAATTTCGAGAGCTTCTATCATTGTTAAAAAAGACGGAGTGGTTGGATAACTATAGGGTCAAAATGGAGTTGATTCGACTCCAGAGGAGTTAAATCAACTCCATGGTGACCCCATAGTTGTCCAAAAACTCCGTTTTTTTAACACTGATGAAATTTATTTCAGTTTTATGAGATCAAGGAAAATTCACCTACTACTTCCCGATAAATCTGTTCTTTGCTTCAGAAAACTACCTTCATCCTACAGTCTTGATATTATCATCGGTTGCTTTTGAATGCGATACTCGTCCACTGTCTGTTATTAAAAATTACACTTTCAATATGATTTTGCACGTTCCAATTGGCATATCTTTCATGTATTTTATGTAAGTATGTCTTACTTATAATTGAGGTTCTGAAATTGGTTCCTTCCAGAGAAGATTTTGGTTTCTTCCTCATTGACCAGCTATGGAGAAGAGCTACGGAATTGGAGAAAAGCTTGTAGCAGATATTGGCCAGGACATTGTCCATGCTTTTTCCACCAATAGTTCCCAATGCCTATGTCCGGAAATATAAGATCCCAGATAACAATGCATGCGGACGCACATGGGCGCATGGCGTGCAAGCACGATGTGTCGGCAACAATGCAAGCACAGTGACAGCACGATCTGAGGGTAATAAGTAATCCCGCATAGTGCCCGCACACGTTCTGCATGATATGCAGCACAGCGTGCGTCTATCATGCTCGTCAGGTACTTCGGGCAAAATGTCGGCATATAGCGTGCGGTGAAGAGTGCGGCACAAAAAGCGCATTATTACTAAAAAAATAATATAGCAGTTGTGTAAAAATAAAACTCTGACCAAATTCGCTTTAAGCATCAAATTTTTGTTATTTTCCAAGTTTATTTTACAGACAAAAAGTCGAAATAAAAGTTAATAATTATTTTTGTTCAAATTAAATAAAGATTTTTTCTTGGGTTTTGGTTCGGAAAATTAGCTTGGAGTAAAAACAAATTTTGAGGCAAAGAACAAAGTCGGCAAGAGTTGTAATTGTTTAAAAATAATTTTTGACCTTTTAAAATTAAACGTCAAAGCACCGGCAACTGGCACAACGTTTCTATTAAAATGCTTCGCAATACAAAAATTCAATATATCTTCTTCACTATTTTTTAATATATTTACTATATTCAGATTTAAAATGATCGAAAACAAGTTTTTCAAGTGCACATTTTCAATCGATCTCCTTCTGAGATTTAAGTTCTTAAATCTCAGAAGTAGAACGATTAAAAAAATGCAACTTGGAAAACAATTGAAAGTAATTAACTAGAAGATTCAAAAGTATAGTGTTCTTTAAAATCCCTTAGTTTTTTAACAAAGGTGTTGAATAAACGCTCTGTTTTGAATAATTTAAATGTTTCGAAATAAAAAAATATTTTCAGATAAATATATATTTCTCGCTAATTCATTATTTAAGATGTAGCAAGAATAATTTTGTGTATGTCGCTTTTGGAATAAACATCTGTTGCATCATCAGTTGTGAAAGAACAACTTTCAACACAAGAGTCTCTTCTTAAAAACGGCATACAATGTTTTCTGTTACTTATGTTATTTTTAACATCTTGTTTTCAATAATTATAACTCAAAACACGTGCATGCTAACACGACGCTGGCACGCACGTGCCGACACGCGTGCGACGCATATGCGACGCATATGAGGACACATATGTCTGCACTCTTGGCCTCACATCGTGCCGATCGGTCGACACGCGTGCAAACACCATGCGGGCAAGGTGTGAGCACATTTTTCTCTGGGATCAAATATATTTTTGTTAGTACAAGCTTAAATTAGGAGATATGGAACACATTTTCTGTAGTTAACATTTCAGTAATTTAAACCAAATGCTGTAAGAATGAAACTGTCGACACATTCTTCTTCTGCCATCCTTATATCAAACTGCTTTTCCCAAAAACATATCTTAGCAGCATTATGAAATATGAGTTTGACGGTCTTTGTCAAAAAGCACTTATTCACTCGCATCTTTACTTTGAATTTGCGCGATTGACGCGATTGGTCAACATGAGACCACCAAAAAGTGCGGGTAATTTAAAAATGTATAAACACCAAAACAGCGGAAATGGATACAATGCACTGAGAAAAACGTTTCATTCGTAAAACAAAATAATTTCATTGGTATTTGTGCAATAAATTTTTTTCTTGGTACCACCAAATTTTGGTTTGCATACCAAAACGTTTTGTCAAACCAACGTAATATTTTGTTGAACCAATACAATGTTTTGTTCAATTAGCAAAAGTCTTGTTGAGCCAAAGAATAACTTTTTTGCATCAGAAACTGAAAATTTTTAATTTTTGCAAAGTTTATACTTGAACAAAAAAAAATGTATCAACTTCTTTAAAAAATCGGCTCTCACAGATCTCTTAGGAATTCATTTAGCTTCAGTTACAAAAAAATTAATCGGTTGACAATACAAGCCGGAATATATATTTTTCACTTATTAATCACATTGTTATAAAAAAGGACGCCCAGTTGGGCCAAATTGGCGCCCAACAACTATTTGGGCAAAATGGGGCACATTTCCATACGGGATAGAGAATAAGACGACATGTATGTTACCGATTTGGCAAATCGTTTTTTTTCTAAATAGTTATGAGTATTCAAATTTTAAAAATTGAAAACGCGACTTATTAAAAAATGATCAAAACTTTTGATAAGGGTGTGATATTTTTGAATCTAACACATGTATTTACCTTTTCCTTTCTGCTTCTGATAGAATTTCCCGTCTTCTTCGAACATACATTGGGAAATTTCAAAAAAGTTTAAACCTGACAAAATGGCTGTGGTTTCTCTAAAAATATTTAAAGTATGTAAATTTACACAGAAACCCCAGCGGCTTTCTTCCCTTGATTTTTTTTTCTGGAATTGTTCTAATGTAAACAGCATATTCCATGATATTCTGCCTTGTACCCATGTTTTGGAGAGAAGAGAGAATTTTTTTGTCTAAAAAACGAAAATCCACCTTATTTGGCCAAAACGATAAAAAATACAAAAAATTCAGAAAAACATAATTGTTTCTCTGAAATTTTTTTAGAAAAATGTCTCGTGATACTTTCTTCTATCGCGCGTTATTTTCCAGATTTTTGCGAAAATATGTTTCAACAACTCTTACATAAAACTTTTTACTTTGAAGTCGGAATTTTTTAAATAATCAATACCCTCCCTTTTTGTAATTTAATTCATTATTATTTTACCAACAGGTTATTAAAATTATTATATTAAGTCCTTTTTGGCTTCTCATCGCACTATAACATTGTATTGTCGAAAAAAATGAATTTTAAAGGATTTTATAAACATATTCCCAAAAATCTCGAAAATAACGCAAGATAGGAAAATGTGTCAAGAGAAATTTTTCTAAAACTTTTTTGGGAAAAAATTTTATTTCTTCAAGTAAATTTACTTCGAATATTTTTGCACATTTTTGAATATTATTATAGCCGCCGTTTCGTCACACTTCTAACAGAAGTTTTGATCATTTTTTTGATAATTCATGTTCCAATTTTTAACATTCAAATTATCAGAACTTCGCCAAAGAAATGTTTTTGACAAATCGGTAAGATACGTGTCGTCTTATTCCCTCTGGAAACAACATACTTGAGTGGCAGATGATTCTGTGGCTTGAAAATGGACTGTCAGCCCGATTTGAAATGAATTCAGTCTGCATATATATTTAATTCTAAAATTAAAACTCCGAAGACATTGAAACATTGAAGAGTGGCGAGGCAATTGTCTGAACTCCTTTCTTTCTTCTGCTTATCAAGTTCTTTGGGTCTGGATTTTTTTTATGAAACATAAATCTTTGATTTTTTATTCGGAACTGCATGCGAGAGATGGTGTTGCGAGGTTCCTTAAAAAATTGCTTTTATGTAAATATAATACCAAGATAAATGGGAAACTCGATATCTCAATTCGTGTGAGTGTAAGTTGTTGCGATCAAATGTCGGTATAGTACGAATTGTAGGACGTAAGTATCACGTGACCTTAAAAATGGAATTACTTTTACTAAGCTCTTTAAGCAAATAAGTTATTCCAAGAATCAAATTTTGTGCATACTCAAATAACAAAAATGAGAAATTTCCAAAATTTAATTGCTTTTAGGATGATTAACATGCGTAGATTTTCTTCTAGAGACACCCTACTAAAAAAATCAGGAATCGTCAGAAAATAAGTCATGACTTCTGACCATTTCTGACCACTTTTGTTACGTTTCTCGACAGAAATCATCAAAGTCAGAATTCATGAGAAAATGTTCAGATACCGTCAGAGCTTGGGTTCGAAGGATAATCCTTTTATTAGGGGTTTAAGAATAGAATGCCATAAAACCTAATCCCTTTTACAATTTCTCAGGTTATTTATATTGATTATTTACATTTATTTATGCATATTCTCTTTTTACTTATATTTAATTATTAATATTTATATAGTAAACGACTCCGAAGGTGAATCTGATAATTTTGTCTGTTTTGACGTATCTCTTTCTTTTCACAAGATACATTATATTTATCCTAATTTTAAATTTTTTAGGAAAATTTTTAGGTATCTGAAATCGTCGAAACCCGTAGATTCTGAATTTCTAACTTTTGAATCTGTATATGAAACATTACAAAAATTTAATTATAATTTTTAATCCTTTTCGCTTGGCCTACCTGCGGTCCTAGCCGATGAGCTACCTGATAGGATGTGTATTAGCATATCTTCAGAAATAGTCAGACTCGACAGGAATGGTCACGATGTTCAGAAATCATCAGAACTTCTGACCATTTGTGACGATTCCTGAATTTTTTTTTATCAGGGCACAGCAAAGCAAATATTCAATTATGCTTTCTTACGTAAGAACAATAATAAGTTTTACATATTTGTACGCGAAGACTTTCTAAACTTGCCTACAGCTTTATGGCGTTCGGGTGAGTTAAGTTTTTGTCTTTTTGACGGGTGAAATTGGATGTTCCGGATATTCACTTTTTCTTCGCTTATTGTGGACTGTTTCGATTTTGTCAATACTTTCAGCTTGCTATCGGATTTTGATAATTTACTGTTGTCAGTCGGATCGTACCAAGAAATTAGTTTACTGCTATTAATCCTAATTCAGGAATTGAATTGGAAATCAGGTGAAGGGGATTTTCTGCCCTGTATTGGCTTGTCTTCTTAAGCTTTTCCGCATAGTTTTCCATGGTATCACTATCGATATCTGTTATTATGAAGTCCACTAAATTTTTTTCCTTACCTTTTTCATTCATGCCTGAGTGTATGAGGAGTGCATTTGAATCGAACACGTTAGATCTTTATCGTTTGATTAAATAGTAGAATAGGTATAATAAAGTTGTTGTATCAATACCAAATTATATTTTCAGTCTTATATTTGTCCTTTTTAAATGTTTTAGCATATCGTACCGAGCCCAAGCAGACAAGGGGTCCGCCAGTTTTGATACTGCTTCATTTATTTTAGACTGACTTTTATTAGGCGATCAATAAAATATTTATTTTTCGTTTCCAAACTTTCTTATCCACTTTGTAGAAACAAAAACGACACCATGCTTTAATTCGAGCAAGGAAAATGGCTTTATGCTTCTATGAAATATCATGCAAATTTCATTAAATAATAAACTGCACTGCTGTTGCAAATTTTGTATTTTTCGTATTAATAACATAAATGATCAACCCCATTTGCAATCAGGCAAACTTTGAAGAAAAGTCTAGGTCAAGGTGTTAGAATGATTTGGTATTTGGATATATCATTCTATGATGAAAATAAAGGCTATCATGCCCGGCGGTTGAGTCCGCTATATTTATCGTAGTATTTTCCTGAAACTAGCATGCAAAGAAAGAGTAAGCTAATAAGGAAAGTGGATTCGAGGAACCCACATTAACTCAAAAGAAGACAATTAACAAATATTGAATAACACTTGTTAAGGGGAAACAAGCATCATTCTACACGAAATAAAATTAAGTTAGCAATCGAATCAATTATATTTTAAATGGTAAATGAAGTAGGCTGAAATTTAATTTGATTTTAGAAACCCCAAGGATGTCATGACCCGGAACCAAACAAAGGAAATGGAGAAATGCAAATCCCTTTTTGATAAATGTTGCCGAAATAATCAGCGTAATCTTAACGAAGGAGTTTGGAGGATATCTCGCTGGATTCTTTGTAGGTTCAGGTAGCGGAACCATTGCGTCCCGATTTCGCTATAGTGACCCCAGAGATGAGGTGGGTAAGCCCGAACATTGCATTTTTAGCAATTAATGTAACAGAAATCAAGCGACCAAAGAAAAATACTTTCGAAGTCAAAATTGTGAAAACATTCTAACCTCAATTCATATTTTCGACATTGCGATTGGTCGATATTTGAGAATTGCGCGCTAAAAAGAACTTCCGTATTCCAGTTGGCCCTCACGAATCAGAAACGATTCCCAGGTGTCTTCAATATCCCTAAAGGATCTATAATTAAACCGTAGATCACCCGATCGTGAGGCCGCCTAAAGATTGGTTAGGTGGATTGGATGGTTGATGATTGGAACGATTGGTGAAGCTGTTCCTAAACATACCTAAAGAATTCCGGTGCCAGTACAAAGTTCAATAATTATTAGGCACAGAAAAAACAAAAGGAAAAAAAGCGTTGCAGGTGAAAATGCTAGGGATAATCTTCTCGCCACGAAAAAAATGACGATCGGTAAGGGTAAAACGAAAATTTAGTGATATTTTATTTTACCCTTGCCGATCTTCAGTTTTTTGCATTCCGAGATTACCCCCAGCATTTTTACCTGAAACGCTTTTTACTTTTTGTTTTTTCTGTGGTTGTTTTAATCAAATATTTTGATACATGGAGAATTTGGTCGATTCAACTAAAAAATTTGGTTGGGACAATCAAATATTTTTTGAATCGACCAAATTTTCATGTACATAGAAGAAAAACATTTTTTTTTGTCAAAGAAAATTTGTTTCTGAGTGAAGGATTTTGCTATGGACACACATAATAATACAAAATTTCGAATAAGAACTATTGAAAATTTTAAGATTTCAAGATGAAAAATTGTATATTATTCCATTTTTATAAAAGAAAAATGTAATCCTACTCGGACTTCAATTTATGCACGATTCTGACCTTCGGCTTCAATTGAGGCTTTCCGAACGTAAACAGTCAGGGCCGTCTCAAAACTGAGAGTGAACTGACTAATATTTATCATCCTTTGGTAGATTGATTGAGAAACATTTTCATTTCCTGCTGATATTTATTGAATCTTATAATAATTTAGTGAAACCGATCGCCGCATATTCGAATATAATATTTTGTTTCCTATAATAAAAAAGTGACCAATTTATCTCGTGAGGAAGTGCTTGAACTTTCCTCTTCGTGCAACATATTTGTATTTCTTGAATTATCATAAGTACTTCGGATTAGAACTTTGAATTCCAAACGATTTTAAACTCTCGGTCATTTACCGGCTGAACTGGTCTGTTGTTTTTTTGATCAGAATGTGACAGTTCTATTTTCCTAAAAGCCTCCAACTGAAATTAAAAAAAAGGTCAAATTAGGAGACACGTGCCCACAAAAAAGGAGTTTATAGCCTGTTGTCCAACCCTGTCCTATAATATCCAGTCCTATTCTATCTTATCCGACCCGAAATGATAACGGTTATAGATATGAAAATGTTTGATAAATTTCACAAAATACAAAAGAAACAATTATTGTAATTAAAAAATTAAAATAAATTATTTACAAATAATTGTTGTTTGGAATTTAACTAGAATAGCTGCAAGCATTTTTTTTCACAAGTTTAAATGGAAATGCTCTTGACCTGTTTATAATAGATAGCGATTCAGTCGTTTGCACATTTCCAGTTAAATTGCGAGAAAATATTATTAAGTTACTACTTTTTTTTACACTTATGCATTTTTTGTTGTCAAAAGGTACACATTTGTTTATTACACTTATGTCTTATTATTATATTTGATCAATTTATTGGAAAACTATCTTGGATATGTTATATATGAAAACTAAGTTTGGATATGTCCTATGTAATATTTCTGCGGGCTTTCTTTTATTCGTATAAAATTAAAACTAAAAATTATGTTAATAAAAAAAATTAAATAGAAGAAGATAAACATGTATATTCAAATAGGATAAAAACCTGTTCCTTAGTCATGTAAGTAGAAATCGAAGATAATAACCAAGTCACAACTTGCGAACATGGAGGTGTTGTTAAAGATCCCTGGTATGTTATATATCTATACGGGTAGGACTTCTTCAGTCTGAACATTGATACTGAAAACGGTGCAAGATCTGCTGTTTCTCTCATCTTCTTAACCTTAGATATTCCGTTTATTATCGGTTGAAGTACTGAGGTGTTTGGATTTTTCGTCTAAAATTATAATGTTATTAAAAATACTAAAGAAATACCACAGGCGAAAAATATCCTTTGGGGCTAAAATTTCGTCACTTTTTTATGACATTCAATGACAAGTTTCTAGCACACTAAGAATCTTTCCAGGGAAAAATCATGCAGGGAAAGAAATTTTTCATATTTTAGCACCAAATTGTGAGCAACATATATGGTAAATTTTGTGCCTTATTTTTTGGAAAATCAAAGAGCACACCAATCACAGAAAGGCCGTCAGGTTTTCTTGTAGCTTCTTTAAATGAGCCGTAACTTTGTTTATAGTATACAAAGTGCATCTCCAAGGGAAAGCTGTTAAAAAAGTGGAAAAATTAATATTTTTGAATAACAGCAAATGAGTATTTCCTGTCCTGTATACGAAATATTATAAATTTATGATACAGGATTTCTACACGTTATGGTTGATTTTATATTTCCGGTCATTTCTCGGTTTTCTCCCAGTTGTAATTGTTAATTTTTCTCGGTGATTTCTACAGTTCAAATTTTTATTCTTTAAGGAAATTTACTGCTCTGAAGTCAAAATTATAATTCCTTACGGATAATCCTTGTTCCAAGTCACAATTACATTTATTTCCAGAAATTCCCTGTTCCAAGACATTACAACATTTTCTATTATAATTCAGAATTCTAGCAACTCACTTTTTCTAAAATTTGGAACTGGAAAGTATGAATTGTTAGGAAATTTTTATATGTAAAAAAGAAATGTTTATGATCTAACGAATTCTGAATTTTGGAACAGGGGTTGTTTTTGTAAATCAGAATTGAAATGATTTTCCAAAATTTCCCGTTTCATGTCAAATATAACTTTTCTTAATACCAAATTATTATTTCTACAAAAAGTGATGAATTTTCAAATCAAGAAGATGAATTTTCAACAAAAAATTTGAACTTTAAACCATGAAAGATTCTTCAGTCTAGAAAAAAAATTCAATCAAATTGTTAAATTTTTAAGCCCAAAAGACGAATTGTCTCTGAAAAAGTTGAATTTGAAAGAAAAAGCTTAATTGTCAGCCTACACAGATAAATTATTAAACAAGAGCATTAATTTTCTACCAAAAAAGTCGAATTTTCAAAAAAATAGTTAAATTTTACATCAAGGAGATGAATTTTCAATTAAAACTATAAATCTTGTTATAAATTAGAATTCAATTATTTTTCAAAATTGCCCATTTCATGTTAAAAATGACCTATTTCAAAACAAAATTATAATTCTTTAGGAAATATGAGCTTAGAAGTTAAAATTATAGTTCATTACGGGAATTTCGTTTAAATTTCATTAATTAATTCCCCGTCCAAATTCGGAATTATAATTCTTTTGAAAAATTCCCTACACCAAGTCACACTTAAATTCATCTAGAAATTTCCTGTTCTAAATTAAAATTATGTTTGTTTACAAAACTTTCTAGTATAATTCAGTAATATAGTAACTCCTTTTTTTACAAAATTTGAAAGAGAGAAGTTTCAAATTGTGAGGAATTCTAAGTTGGAACAGGGATTATTTTTAAATTCCCTTCTTCTAGATTAAAATTAAAATCATTTTCCAAAATTGCTTGTTCCATGTTGAAAATTACCTGTTCCAAGACAAAATTATAACTCTCTACTGAAATTCCTGTTCTAAAGTGAACTTAAAGTGAAAATTATAATTCTTGACGAAATTATCTGTTCAAAAGTGGAAATTATAATTCCTTACGGGAATTTCTTGTCCCAATTGTCAACATTATATTTACTAAAATGCCCTACCCCGACGCAAAATTATCAATCCTTTCCAAAATGCCCTGTTGCCAGTCGGAATTATCATTCTCTGCTGAAATCCCGTGTCCCAACTCAGAATTAAAATTCTTTTAGAAAATTCCCTATTCCTATTCCGGATACTGAATCAAATTTCTGATTATTTCTTGTTTTTATCCCGGTGAACAAAATTCCCGGACATTTCCGGGTTTTCTGTGATAAAATAGAGTTTATTGAAGAGAAGAATGAAAGTCTGATGATTATTTCCTGAAAAAGGTTAAAAGGATCGAAATAATTGTAGATCTTACTACTTTCCATCAAGAGTATGCTCACTCCCATTTGTACTCGTATTACTCCAGTGGCAGTGGAAGCTGTCTAAGGCATACACACCATTGAGAGGCCCACCTCTAATACTTGGTCTTTCAGATGGATAGATAGGCGAAAATTCCACTGGCGTGAAAGAAAAATATTACATTTAATTCTACTTTGACATAAAAAAAAGTTGCTTTTTTGCATAAAAAATGAAATTTCTAAAAAACTGATCGAAGATCAAGCAAAAAAAACCTCTTGGATGAACTATGCAAGATTAGATCACTTTATAGAGTAGGTCATTTGAATTTATAAGCATTTGCCAATACAATATTTCTTTATTTTTCTGATCACATTCAGAACAATATTTAGAAAAAACTGTATAAGATTTTATCGAAAAATATAATTTTTTCGTTCATCTGAATGTACTTTTGCATAGTTTCCCCTAAAAATTTTCAGATTAAGAAATTCGAATTTCGCCAAATATTTATACCAGTATGACCATTATTCTTCACTTTAATTCCTGCTGGTTTTATTTCGCCACCGCTCATTATCAAATTTTTTCTTAACACATCCTTTATTTCATGCGTTACAATATTTACAGGAGATTGTCTTCTTCCTGCACATTCTTGATGATGTTCACTCCATTGCTTGACGTGGTGGTAATCAAATGCTTCAAATAAAGAAATTTTATTTGAAAGGAGAAAGAAAAATGAAAATTCATTCATTCAATTAACATTGAAGTTTGACCAAAATTGTAAATATAATTTTGGAAATTTCAAAAGATTGAAAATGAATTGGAATTTTAGAAAAATTTCAATTACACATTTTACGGAGAAATGTACTATTCTAAAGGAATATATAAGTTTTTTTGAAATATTTAGAATTCAGTTTAACTCACAGAAAATTCCAATAAGCTGAGTGATAAAAACCACCGCACTCAAAATTCGTACTACGTTTCCTTTCACCATTGCATTGGAAGGTTTTAAAGACTGGCGAGACAACTGTCTAAACACTTTTTTTTCTTCTGCTTGTCTGGTAATATCATAATAGCCTTTTTACATGTTTGGTATTTGAATACTATATTATGTTTTACTCAAAGTTATGTTTTGTTCCTTGTTTAAATTAAGTAACTTCTTGTTATCTTGAACGAACAGGAAGGAGTTAGAATTTAAAAGCACTAGAAAACGTACATGAACCGATGTTAATAAAAAGTGGAAATATCTCGTAGGTGAGTAAAACGCTGTTATACAAAAGTGCCTAAAAAAATTGGATATAACTTCACGTCTGCAAAAAGCAGTAATAGAAAATTGGCAGTAAAAAGTAGACAACGGTACTTGGGCCGTAAGAAACAGGAATAGGAAATCTCGGCAGTAAAAAGTGGACACAATAATAATACACGCGCGTGTCCACTTGTTATTGCCGAGCTTTTCTATTCATAAGTACCGTTGTCTACTTTTTACTGCTAATGTTCTATTACTGCTTTTTACAGACGTAAAATTATACCGAATTTTTTTAGGCACTTTTCTATAGCTGCGTTTTACTCATCTACGAGATATTTCCACTTTGTATTATCAGCGGCTCACATGACCGCTACGATCCATTAAATTTCGATGTCTAACTATATGGATTCAAATGCGCTCCAAATGCTTCCATAAATACAAATTTTCGATCAAACCCCCCAAGGTAATTTAATATTGTTGAAAAATTATTAATCAATTATTTTTATTTGTATTATTTATTTGTATTAATTAATTAAAATATTTGGATTTAATTTGAACGATGTTTCTTTAAATATAACGATTTTAGGTTAAGCACATCAAAATAACCTAAAGAAAAAAACCTAAATAACTATTCTTCATAATATAATATATTTGAATATCAATAATTACCGACGAAACACATTAATATAACGTAAGAATCAATTGTTACAAATTGCAAATCTTTTTTGAAATTTAATGATTTTTGTTTAAAATAACCGATGTCGTGTGATAAACTTCAAAATAACCTTAATTAATTAACCTACAGTTGTACCAAAAAATTTATTATTGTTTTTTTATCTAATGATTTTCTACTAAAAATACTCATTTATGGTGGAAAGCGCCAACACAGTCTGAAATTGTTGTGAAGTTTTGAATCTTCTTTAAAATCTGATTTAAAAAAAATTGAAATTACCAATTATCGGCGGAAACCACTAACAGAATCCGAAATTGTTCAAGCTTGTGAATTCTATTATTTTAACAACAAATCATTGCATTTAAATCGAATTATTTTTGTTTAAAAATAAAAATTCCAGGTGAAACACACCAACCTAACCTAAATTTGTTCAAAAATTGTAAATATGCTTTGGAATCTAATAATTTTTCAGTAAAAATACTAATAATTTTCGAAAGCTAACATAATATAATATAACATAAAATCGTTTAGAATTGTAAATCAGTGCGTAACCTAAAATTGTTTAAAAATTCGGAATCTTCAAAATCTAATGATTTTTGTTTAGAAATTTTAATTTCCGGTGAAAAATTCTAATCAAACCGAAAACCGTTAATAGTGGAAAAAATTTTAATTTTTGAGATCTATTAATCAATCATTAAAAATACCCATTTCCGGTGTAAAGCCCTAAGATAACCTAAAATTGTTGAAAATTGGAAATCTTCATGATGAATTTTGTTTAAAAATGCTAAATTTCGGTGAAAAAACGAACACAACCCCTTAAATTTAAGAAAAAGATAGGTCCTGGAAACTTTATGATTTTATATTGAAATTCTTCTTTGAAAATACTCATTTACAGAAAAAAGTACTGACATGAAACATATATAATATTTTCAAAAAATTGGTTAGACAAATTGAAAGTTTTAATTTAATCGTGTGAGAACATTAAAAAGCACAAGTGTTTCTTAATTCGTATAAGGTTTCCTATGATTCGATATTTTGTTACACCACACTTTTTTTTAGATAGATGTGATTTTTTGTATGTGCGCAACATTCTCAATTACTCCTTTTATTTATATTTATATTTACTTGTGTATAAAAATATATCGGGAAAAACAGATTACATTAAATAATAGGTGCATAGTAAAGCAAAGTTATTGTACACAAATTGGAAATAGAACCATTATATTTCTACATTTTTGTATTTATGTTTGAACATAAATTTTTTCTTATATTTGTTAAAAAATCTATAATCTAATATTTGTTAATCAAAAGAAGAATAAAATTATTTTCACGAGAACGCTAGTTTAACAAATTAAAATTGAACTTTTTGAAAATTTATTTTAACTGCGAAAATAGAAGTGGAAATAAAATACTTATCTTGGATTTTGCTGTCATTTTAATTATCCTTAGATAGTGACACTTGCTCGAAAATTTCCATAGTTTATCAAACTTCACGAGTAATATTTTAAAACCCGGAACTTTCAATAATTCACTTAAATTAGAGCAGAATATTAGAAATTGAGAAAACCTCACCATTTATATTTTTTTTCGCTTCGTAACTTATTTTCTTTAAAATGGAATCAAATTTCTGATAAGGATGAAAATTTAATTCTAAAATTTAATATTTAATTTTAATTTTAATTTTAAACATATTTATTCATTATTATGTTTCTATTTTTATTTATAAAATCATTCTGATATAGAAATTCATTATTAATTAGGTAATCCTCTACAAATAAAAGTGGAGAAATCCGATTATTCAGATAACATAAGCGAATAAAATACCTCACTAGTAGATAAATCTGTCTTTTACCGTCTTGAAAATGAAAGCACGTGAATACGGAATGCAAGGTAGTTTTTATGCCCTCTATGTTTGGATTAGAATAGTATAATAGGATTAGTTGGTACTAGGTTTATTTATAATTAATAATTTTCTACATAAATTCGAAATGTGTATTTTAATTGCACACCAGTATCAATAAATTTTAGACAATACAATTGAAATCTAATAAGAGTAAGCTAACTTTTCTATCCAGCCCTTTCTTATTTGAAGCGAATGGATCGTTAAATTTTTTATGTGAATCTTTAATTGAAAATTGTTGTTGCTTGAGATGAAAACTTTGTGCACTTTGTTAGCCATTGTATTTCCAATAAATTCCGTTTAATTATTTTCCTTAACTACTGCTCATAAATCCATGAAACATTTAAAAAAAAAACAGAATTTTGTTTTAGAGGCATACTGCGATGATGCGTATTTTTTTAACAATGTCTTATCATAATGAGTAAGTAAAGACATTGCACGGTGAGCGTCAACCAACTTTAACATAAAAAAGACATTAAAAGAAGTGTTTTGGCAACAAATTATTCTTACATAGCATACGCATATTTTGCGCAAAAAAATGGTGGCAGCGCTTTTTTTTAATTAAAAACTTTGATTTTCAACCAAAAATTTTATATAAACAAATATTTTTATTCAGGTATTGTTGAAAATTTAATATAGGGTCAAAATAGTTCTACAAAATTTCTGCAAAATTATAACTGTTGAATCTACAAACGGTTATAAATTCCGTTAGTGCAAAAGGTTATTCTTTTGAAAAACAGTTTTTATTCTTATTCTTTTTAAATTTCTGGATTCTAAATATAATAGGCTTGTTTTTGCTCAAAAGCTGAGTAAAAAATGTCAATGAAATTATGTATGTATACTCTCACTAGCTGTTTCAACCTCACTACATCTCCCTAAACCGTGCCCCCATAATTCCAGCTTTTTATCTCATACTCTATTTCTTCTTTCCTCTTCATCCATCCAGTAACTCAACTCTCTCATTCCTTCCTCCATCCTAAATCGTATAACTTTATTCAACTTACTCTTCTTGTTTACCTTTCTTGAATATTCTGGTTCTCCTTCCGTCTTCAGTACCCTATAGGCCTATGTATACCATCTATTATACCTCGATTCGACGATTTTTCTCCATCTATCCTCTCCCTCCTCAACTGTCAGTTCATTGATCATTCTTCATTTCTTGCCAAACTCTGACGCCCACACTCATACCACATTCTCTCCTCCTCTGCTGCCTCTCTTCCTATCACTCTGATCATTCCATGTTACCCCTCGTCTCTTTGTTTAAAATTTTCTTATACACGTTTATGCTAGCCTGCTTCCCTCCTCCTTTCTCATATTCTCTTCAAAGTTCCATACATCTCAGGTTTCTCTCCTGCATACTTTCCATTATCTTGAGCTCCTTCAATCCTCAGATCTCCACTCCGTAGATTAGTACTGACCACACTAGAGCATCAAACATCCACACTCTCATCTTCCAATCGTCCTCAAACCTTCTTTTCTTTAAGCCCCACACTTACCCCATCAGTTTGCTTTGTACTCTTCGAACGCTCTCATCATCAAACTCATCCCTCTCTTGTCATCCATCCAAAATTTCTCTCTCATCCCTTATCCACCACATCTCAAAGCCTCGTTCTCTATACCATCCTCTCCTGTTGCCTTATTTCTTTTCAGCCTCACTCTCGCCATATTCACCTCCTACCTACATGTTCCGTTATCTGTGCTATCTCCTCCCTGTATTGCCCTCCTCTTTTCACCTCATACCCTATTTCCTACTCCCCTAACACTGCCTCCAAAAACGTAGATTAAAAATTTATTATAAAGCAACACATTGTGTAACGAAATGAATCGCTAGTAAAAAAATGTTTTAAGGGAGTAGAAGGTGTGAGGAATGGCAAATACAATAATGAGGCTCATGTAAAACACAAATACAAATTTATTACAAATTAATTAATTCAAATTTAAAGAAAAGTAATACCTTTCACTAGATATAGTGCAAAATATAGTCGAAGATATGGGTTGACACTTTAAACCGTGTTTCTGGTTACAAACTAATTTTATTATAATTTATGTCCACTCGTACAACATTGTATTTGGCTTTTTTCTGCAATTTTTGCATTTCTAGACTCATAATGTTAAGATGTGATTGGTTATTGCTTAATTTCACCCTTAAAATTAATACGTATACATAAAATGCACCTTCTATAATATAGACATTTTACAGTTTCTATTTATCCGCATTTTATCCGCACTCACCACAGTGCCGGTGTATATGATAATAATGTATAATATTAAATTTCGAATCCTTTTCTATCAGATTCTATCGGAGTGACCAGGTAAAAAAGCTAGAGTCCATTTAATTTTTTTCCATTCCTTAAATTATTTTAAGTGTTTGGGATTAGGTCTTAACGAATTTAAACACACGGTGATTGACCGCTTGTAATGGTCTGTCATTTTCGTGATCAGAATGTTCCAGTTGTACTTCTCTGAAAGCCTTCAACTGAAAAGAAAATCAAGTAACATAAATATTATAATAATAACTTTGATAAGGCATTCATAATTCATATATTCTAGGCTCAAAAATGAGAAAAAGGCAGTTCGAGATGCGGTCGGCAAACGCCCTCAAATAAGGGTTTTTTAGTGGTGTGAAAACCACATTTTCTTATTGTTATTATTTTTTAACCACTAATTTCCAAAAAAGAAATATGCTGAGAGCTTCAATTTGAGCCGTCTTCGAAGGAAACCGGACTGCTAAATCGATATATAGCAATGACTTATTACCATACGTGAACAATTGTTATTGTAATAAACAGTCGTATCAACAATTACTCAATTTTGGTTTTTACCTCTAGGCACTTCTTCTTCTTCTTATCGACTCAAATTTAAATTATTTTAAAAATGATTTTCTGTGTAACAAATATATTGAACAAATGTCCCACTTGAACGGGTTTCCATATAAAAAAATTTGTTTTCTCCATGAAATCTTCTTGGAAACAAAATGTTTGAGTTGTTAGGCGAATAATGATATTTGCGATGGTTTCAAATAAATAATTTTATAAATACAAACATGTAATAGTTTGTACATAAGTAAGTGAAGTTTTTGTTCTCACTGTTGAAAAACAACCAAATGATGATATTGTAGCAAGTAATTATTTTATCTAATTATTGGGAAAATTTATTTATTTGTTTATAAAATATTTTTATAAACAAAGCTTTAAGATCTAAATTATTTGTTCACATGAATGGTAAATTTAATTACTAGCCTAAAATCTCGATTGCATATTAATATCAGTTTGTTTACAATAAGATTCAATGGAAAGAAAACTTTTTTTTTCTACAAAAAAAACGTTTAATTGGGACATTTTTTAAATATACTTGTTATAAGCAATGCAGTTTATTTACTTCTAACAATATTTCGTAATTGATCATCATTTCTGAAATAATTGTTGATAAAATTGTTCATAACAATAGAAATTGTTCATGTACGGTGATAAGTCGTAAGAATATATCGATCTCGCAGAATTTTTTTAGAATTTGTTTATATTAACTGTTTTTAATGATTATGTTTATTATTAATATAATCATTTATGTTCTATGAGTATAGATTCAATAATACTGACCGATAGTGAGTTTATTTCGGCATTTTTTTTTTAGATAAAAAGTAATATTTTTAAGAATGCCAACTCTGTCACTTTATTTGTTAAAATATTATTGTACAGAAAAAGTAATTTGAAAATCCAAGCTAGAAAGGTTTTCAAGAATTTCATTTTGAGTGTTTCGCAAAAAAAGATCCAAATCCGTCCATATATAGCGCCTGTAGAGGATTATGAATATTAAATTCTGGGTTTGAACCACTCTGAGACACTACTGGTTTTGAAAAACACAAAATTTAAATTTCAGTACAGATAAACCTCTTCTTTATGGAATGATCAGTATTATACCTGGCGATCGAAATCAATATTAAATTAAAAAATTATTGTAATTGCTTGGAATTTACCTGAAAAAGATGCTAGCAACTTTTTTCGACATCAGTTAATTAATTCACTGAATTGAAGCTTCATACAAGATTCATACAAAAATATTTGTAACTTACTATAGTTACATTCAAACTAAAATAATTTTTTTAAATGTTTTGTTTTTCTTCTGTAAACAGCTTAACATTTTTTTAATTCATTCATCCTTAAACTGAACTAATAAAATTGTCACTGGTTGAATCAGTATCTTGAGGTATCACTGTTGAATCAGTGATTTTCCGATTTTTACTGGGTGAACCAGTAATCGACTTAACTGAAACAGCGTACTGAATATACCAGTGATGCCAAATTATAAATTAAAACCAGTCATATAGCGCTCCATGTGATCAAGATATGAACCATCAGTCGTCTGGTATGAAATTGGGGAGGCCCCTAGACACTTGCGTTTACTGTGAGCGACGCGAAACGTTGACGTAATGACGGGCCTTCCAACAGTTAGGCGCAATATATTATATCCTTTTATATTTCAGCCCAGCCTTCATTTATTGTTGTGAGAGTAAAGTGTGTTTTCAAAAGATAATTTTGCGAAGATTAGCACACAAATGATGAATGATAAGTGTCGTACCTAACCAGCTGACGGACGACAACACGTGCGACCAGATGACTACTGGTACTTAGTAACCAGTGAACCTCTCTGATTAAACTAGTGACGGAATTCCACTGAGTCAACAAGTGAAATCTGTCTGATTGCCAGCAACACACTTCTGGCTGGTTCAACCAGTGAGATTTCACTGGAAATCAGTGAGGTTCACTGGTCCATTTCAAGACACAATATTACTGAACATATTCTTTTTCTGGCGAGAACTTTCAACATTTTGTTTTTAGTAAAAGTAACAGTAGAAATAATTTTTCTTTTAAGTAGAAAAATTGAGGGGTAGCATTTCACAAAATATAAAATTAAAGAGTAAAAACGATAACATTGAAAAAGTTACTCTAAGGCTCAATCTTCGGCTATTGTTGTATAATAGGCCAGTCAGTAGGAGCCTCATCTTAGTCACTCGAACGGTGGACGGCTGCACAGGAGCAAGCCTACCAGGAGCGGTGCAGACTTCTGATACCGATGACAACAATCTTGTTGTCACGGTGGAAGAACAGTTAACAGAAAGCAACAGGAGCCGTAATGATGCACAAAGAAGAAAAAGCCCGCTTATCACGTCTTTCAAACAGCATTCAAGGCATCTTACAGGCGCCATGGCTGCAGAAACATCATCTGAAGCAACTTCTCAGGCTCGTTCTGCGGTACAAAAGGAGAAAGGATTCCAAATTTGCGCTCTGTAGGGGGACCGGAAGCGTCCTGAGACGCCCCAAAACTGCCTATCAATGATTGAGATGGGAATCTCCATGATGCAGATCAATTTGCACCACAGCAAAGGCGCCTGGGCGGTTCTAACCAGGTACATGTCAGTGGTGCAGACAGGGATTGCCCTAATCCAAAACCTTGTTTATACAGGGAAAAGATTGGTGGCCTGGGAGGGTGTAGCTCCATATATAAGAGGCCACAGGAAAAAGCACTGAGGGCATGCAAAACCGTCAAGGGTCTTGATGCGATTTTAGTTCCTAAGCTCTGCTCCAAGGACCTCACCGTTATAAAGTTGAGGCTCAGGGGCAGACGCGGAGAAAGACTAGAGGTGTATATCGCCTTATTTCCCTGGCAGCCCCTGTCTTCTAGAGAAAAGGAGACTCTAATTCAGCACTGCCAGGAGAACAGGATTCCTCTGCTGTTGGACTATGACGCAAACTCTCACCATACAGTGTGGGATAGCACAAACATTAACGGCAGATGAAGAGTTTTAATTGAATACTTAGCAGGCATTGCGCTGAAGATTCTGGATTGTGTTGATACTCCCACATTCCAGATTAAAAACAGGATTGAGGTTCTCGAATTGAGGAGCAGGATAGTGGGCTGGAAAGTCTTCGATAAGAAGTCTCTCTCGGACCACAAATATATCTTGTTTCGGTTAGCTCTAGGAAAACCGGCGGTTTCAAAGATCAGAACCCCCAGGAATACACTTTGGGACTCATATAAAGCGGAACTCAAAGGTTGGCTTGTGGTATTCCTCACAAGCTACGGTACAATAGATCAGTTGCAGCACGCCGTGAATTTTCTGCGAAGGGCTCTTATTACATTATATAAGAACAGTTGTGCAACAGCGCAAACAGAACTAAATTACCTTTAGACTGAGTCATCAATGAGACGGCTCAGTATGAATACAATAAAAACATAAGAATTTATAAACAGGAAGTTTGGAGGGGTTACTGCGAAGAATCAAAGAATATTCCGGGCACAGCGAGGCTTCAAATGATCGTGTCAAAAAATCCTCCTCGGGTTCATAAGGCTCGATGATAGTGAGTTTGCAGAAGACGAAAACGCAACGCTGAGTCACCTGATGGAAATCCACTTCCCGGGTCTTCAGCGAACTCAAAACGACCGAGAGTCCTTCTGCCCCTTCAAAATACCACGGGCGAATGGCGTCTATCCAGTGCTCTTACAAAAGGGCATGGATTTCGTCATCTCCCCACTGACGAAACTATTTAGGGCAAGCATTTCCCTAAAACACGTGCCATCGGCATGGAAGGATGGCAGAGTGACATTCATTCCCGAACCTGGGATGAGAAAAAACTCTTTTGAAACTGCCCTGCATGCTGCCGTAGCAAAATTGGAGCAGCAGCTGGAACAGAGAGGTTATTCTGTGGGCGCCTTGTTGAATATAGAGAGTACCTTCAGGAATACCCTCCCAGGAGTCATCTGTCGAGAGCATTCAAGGTGTGGCGTGACAGTATAGCTGGTAAGCTGGAGAGGAAGATGCTGTGTCGGAGGCTACTCGAAGTCAGATATGGGAAGCCCTAGTCAGGAGAATAGCGCCGCGGGGATGCCCACAGGGGTGTGCCCTGTCACCCGTCCTGTGGTGTATTGTAGTAAACGGCATCCTTCATAGGCTACATAAGGAAGGGTATTATACCCAGCAATACGCGGATGACATTGTAATCCTAGTCAGGGGGGCACATCTGGAAACGTTGATGGGTCTTACGAGGTCGGTGTTGCGTCGTAGAGCTCTGGTGCGACAGCTCAAGGCTCTCGGTAAATCCGGAAAAGACCAGCCTGGTCATTTTCACGAGAAAGTCCAAAGTGTCGAAAGTGGATGCCCCTGCATGTTGTGGTGGGAGGATGACGATCTCAGACTCGGTTAAATATCTGGGGGTTTGTCATGATGCAGGGATGGTGAAACATCCCTGCATCTCTTATGCCAGTGCCCGGCTTTAGCCAGGCTCAGACAACAAACCGTTGGGGCCTACTTCATGAGACCTGAGGAAATTATAACGTGATCAGTGATTGGCATACTGGGCTTCACCAAGAGGTCCGGAGTAAGCTACTGAGGGCGAATAGTTGAGGGTGTGGCACAACATGTCTAATCGCTTGGGCATTAGGGGGCCTCCATCGGAGCTTCCCTTCCGCATATAAACTAAACTAAACTAAGTTACATGAAAAATACTTTCCTACTAATTGATTTTCATTAGCAACCCTGTTAAAGGTCAGGAACATGTATGATTTAGAGAGAAATACATTTTATCGTATAAGTGCTCGAAAAAAAGTAATATTTCTGTAAATTGAAAAGTACACAGAATTCTATTATCTAATAGGAACTCTGAATTTTCAACTAATTTGAAGATTGGGAAAATGTTCATTTATGGATAAATGGAAGTTTTGATGATACATTTTTGGAAAAAATTATAATAAAACTGTAAACTTGAATAATAATTAGAATTAGGGTTTAGAACTAAAATATTGATTTGCAACCCATTGTTGTCAATCTTTTTGTTAACTGTGGCTCAATGAAAAAAAAGAAATTTTACAAAGTGGTTGCCATCGTTTCAGATAATGATAAGTTTATAGTACTAATTTTGCAATCTAATAAGATGTTGGTAACCTGTTGAAATTTTAAGAATTAAAATTCTTAGTCGGTTCATAATTTTTTCATTCGTTAAAAAAATTCCTAAAAAGCTGCAACTTGAGATCCGTTGCCATTGTCGACAATGCCCGACGTGTGTGGGCATTGTCGACAATAACCGGGCGTTGTCGACAATACCCTATTCCGGTATTTGGCCGTAACATATATATCGGTGGGATTTCTTTCATTGAAACAAAAATGAAGCAGGACACGCTAAAAGGTGCTAAGTTTTCCTTTTGACAAAATTGTGTTTTTTTCCAAAATCATACTTTCTTGATTTTTCATACCTATTTCAGTGAAAAAATTAAAGTTTTGCGATGTTTTACCCTTAAATTTAGTATCTAAATGTATTAAAATATTATCGAATTTAAAAAAATTCAAACTGAATAAATGAATTATACTAAAATAATCCATTTGTCACAATTCGATGGTCAATATAGGAGTTCAAGAAATATTTGACAATAGCAGATATTATTATCAAAATTAAAAAATGTTGTACACTTAACTCCCAATATAAGACCGGTTTCGGGCATAGCTTCCCTTGGCCTTGGTCCTAAATCGGAGGAATCCAAACGCAAACAAGCAGGGCTGCATGAATCATTTATGTGGAATTTGGATGCACGCTAACTGCTGACGTAACGAATGCGCTGAGAGTGCGGCCCTCAAACTGTTTGTCACGCTCGACTAAGCACATCCTCCCTTTCGGCCTCGCGACTCCTTTCATCACTGAACTGCCGACGTCATCAGTTTGAGGAACCGCGTAAACCGGAGGATCTTATATTGGGAGCTGAGTGTACTAATACCAGAAATGTTTCTTTTTTTTGTCAAACAGTGCGATTTATTTATAAAATAAATGAAATTGAGCGATTGAAGGAACTTAGCTTAAGTGAAGTTCAATCGCAATTGTGCGAGCTGCCTCGTCCGAATAGATCAAACGTGTAGTTACGTCCTAACTACTAGTTCCGTCACAGATATTTTAAATTCAAATGCAATTCTCGCGCCTACTTCAGGGTGTCGTGCTTCTCATCTGTCCGCCCGCTATTATAGTTTAAATTAATTGATTTTAAATCGCGATAATGAGATTTTTCGGGAGGGTGGGTTTGATCTATTCGGACGAGGCAGCTCGCACAATTGCGATTGAACTTCACTTAAGCTAAGTTCCTTCAATCGCTCAATTGTACTTCACTGCCTCGTCCTCAAGATCAAACGTGTAGATGATTAAAGAATGAGCGATTGAAAGATGCTCTGTTCACTTCAATTTTATACTTTATATATTCAAAATGAGAGAAGTATCTAAATAATCTGACATGAAGATTATACATAAATCTGCTGCTGATTAAGTTATGAACTTGAACATAAGGTTAAATATCACCATTTATGATGGTTGTTGCCAGGTTACCATCTGGAGCAATTGGCCTATTATAGAACCTGGCGAATACTGTGGATTTTTTACTCCACCCGGCTGATTGACGAATGATGTCGATGTTAAGGCCCCTTTGTGCTGCTACCGATGTCGACGTATGCCTGGTGCTATGGGCTGAAAACACATCAGTGTCTACACCGCTTTCGCAGAGAGTCTGCTTAATCCAACGGCTTATTGTCTGTGATGTTGCTTCGTGGTGTGGCTTTTTGAAGGTTATGAAGAGTTTCGTACAACTTCATCTTATCTCTGACGTTCTTTTGATGTACGTCAGTAAAGCCGATGCCACCCATAACCTCTTTTTGTTTTTAAAGAAAGGAATATTTAATACTGGTTGGTTTTTGTTCAAACCTGAAGTTTTTACTCGTTCTGTTATAAAGATCTGGATGCGCTCTTTCGTTGTAGATATGTTCTGCATGTCAATTTTTGAAAGGGTCTGAACCCTTTGAGCCGTTATCAATGCCAGAAGGGTTGCGATCTTTTTCGTGAGGCGTTCCAGTGTGATATCCTTATTTGAGTGGAACGTTTCAAGATGTTTGAGGACCGGTTCTGGGTCCCACGTCGTTGCGTATTTCGGTTTTTGTGGTTTCAGAGTTGAAACCCCCTTGAAGAATCTTGATATTCTTGCGTCTTTTCCCAGTTCATTTCCCATTAATAAAGATATCGCTGCACTGTAGATATTAAGTGTGCTATACGATCCAGTATGAGCCATCATCTCCGAGAAAAACTGCAGTATCTCTGTAATCGATCCATTGAGGGGTTGAATTTCTCTTCTTTTGCAGAATTTCCACCAAAGTTCCAAGCCCTTGCTGTACTGTTTTATTGTACCATCAGTGATTGAAGCAAGCGTGACCTCCATTGCTTCCTGTGGTACCCCTCTTGAGATTTGGGCTTGCCGGACAATCTCGCGGCAACCAGGGAAAGCGTCTTCGACAGCGGGTGTTCTTTCCTGAAAGGGCAACGTAGTAAAGTTTTATCAGGTTTAAATTTCATAGGATTCCCTATCATTAAGGAGGTGAACAGGGGGTACCATGGTTGTGATGGCCACAATGGGACAACAACAACGCCTTCTACTTGTTCCATTTGGATTTTTTGCAAAACTTGCAAAACTAAGCAAAAAAGGAGGGAACGCGTAAAAGAACACATCAGACCAATCTACCGTAAATGCGTCTACCGCTTCTGAGCCCGGATCTCTGTGCCAAGAGAGATACCTTCTACACTTTGCATTGACCCTTGATGCAAACAGGTCTATGTCAAAATTTCCAAACACTTCACGGATTCTATCAAAGGCCCAGTTCGGCAATTCCCACTCCATTTCCTGAGGCAATATTCGTGACAACTCATCCGCCTCTTTATTTTCTTTAGATTTGAGATAAGAGGCAAAGACCCATATCTTTCTTTTTTCACACCATTGCCATAAATCTCTACCAATGCTGGTCATTTTGGGGTACTGAATGCCACCCATTCTATTGACGTACGAAATCGCTGTCGTATTATCTATTCTAAGCAGGATTTCGCAGTCATGGCATTCTTTTGCAAAGCATCTGAGGTACCATAAAAAGCTGCTTTCAGCTCAAGGTGGTTTATATGAGATTTTTCTTCCTCGTCATCCCACCAGCCATGCGCCTTTTCCCCTTTACAAAATGCACCCCATCCCGAACGAGATGCGTCTGTGAATATTACTTTTTGGTAACTGTGCTTTCGAATTGGATTGTTTGATGATTTTACATTGTGAATCCACCATTGCAAATCATCCTTCAGATCATCTGAAAGAGACATAGTTGCTTTGAAATTTTGACCTGATTCGAGCAAAGCGAGATACTTGGCTCGCTCTAGTTTTTTTTGTGTACAACCACCCATAGCTTAACGCAGGACAAGCTGCTACAAGCGTCCCAATAAACTGAGCTAATTCTCTTATCTTGCAGATGTTTCTAGCCAAAATTTTTTTCGCTAAAGCAGCAATAGCCTTTCTTTTCTTATCAGGAAGTTCAATGCAAAAAATGTCACTATTTAATATTAAACATAGGAACTGGCACTTTTTTGAAGGTGTTAAATTGCTTTTTTGTAAGTTTATTACAAATCCAAGAGATTAGAGAAAATCTATAACTAGATTGACGTCTTCCCTGCATCCCCTCTCTGATTTAGAAATAATAAGTATGTCATCTAAGTAAATGACTAGCATTATTCCCTTTTTTCTGAGCTTTTCTACCACTGGTTTTAATAATTTGGTAAAAGTATAGGGTGCTGTGCATAACCCAAATGTCATACACGTAAATTCATAGGTAAGTCCATCAAAGGAGAACCTTAAGAATTTTCTGTGTTCTTTGGCAATGCGAATAAGGAGATATGCATCTGTCAAATCTATAGTAGCAAGGTAGCAGCCAATGGAAATGAGTCTCAGTGCTGTTCTGATATCCTCCATTTTGACGTGAAGTGGCGTAATAAATTTATTAAGCTGTTTCAGATTAAAAATAAACCTGTCATCTCCATTAGCCTTTTGCCTCAGAAAATATGGCGAATGGAATTCCCCTGAACAAGCATCACAGCGAGATAGAGCGCCCTTGTTTTCCAGTTGCATTATTGCATTTCTGGTTTTAAGGTGCTCTTCTGTAGAGAGCTTCTGGTCGCTTGGCTGAAGTACTTGAACTGGCGTATGCCTAAAAGGAATTTTGTAACCCCTGACATAGCTCAGAATAGATTGATTTTGGGTTAGGTTTGTCCAAACATTTTGAAAATATTTTAGTCTGCCAGCAATTTTTCTTACCTCTATTTCCTCGTTCTGTTCGATGACTGGTTCCGATGCGGTCCCTGGGCCCCCCTCCTGAAGCTCGAGGAGCTCTTTCTGGGAGGGCCTCTGAAGTTTAAATTGCTGGATCTTGATGACCCTGCGGCTATGTTCCGTCCTGAAAACTTTTTAGCATCCGTTTTCGGCGTCTGCTTAATTAACTCTTTGCCCACTTTTTGAACCTCTTTTGCGGTTTTGTAGCGCTCAGAAAATTTTTCTCCGAACAGAGATGTGTCCACGTCTAGTTCGTCAGAAATTGACTTAATTATTGGGTCTCTACCAGAAGTCACGAGAGATCTTCTCTTGATGAAAACTTTGATTTTTTCGCGTTTCGATGTGGTTCGGAACTCACAGAAAAAACGTAATGGCGGGCGGACAGATGAGAGGCACGACACCCTGAAGTAGGCGCGAGAATTGCATTTGAATTTAAAATATCTGTGACGGAACTAGTAGTTAGGACGTAACTACACGTTTGATCTTGAGGACGAGGCAGTGAAGTACAATTATGTATTTCATATGATTTTCTTAACGTAATTAGTACTAGTTTTTTGTATAATACCAGGGAAAGCTAAAGGGTGCTAAGTCCATCGCCATTTCCATTACGTTTGGATTCCTCCGATTTAGTACCAAGCCCAAGGCAAGTCATGACCGAAACCGGTCTTATATTGGAACTTGCGAACAAGGTGGTGTTGTTAAAGATCCTTGGTATGTTATATACGATTGTGGATTCTGCAGTCCGAAAATTGACATTAAAAATGGTGGAATATCTGCTGTTGCTTTTATATTCTTCACCTTAGATACTCCATTTACTATCGGGTCAAGTGGTGAATGGCTTGGATGTTTCATCTAAAATTATAATTTTATTTAAAATATTAAAGAAGTACCATAGTCAAAAAACACACTTTAGTGCTAACATTTCGTCAGTTTCTATTGACACCTTTTTGTCTTTAAAAAAGATGTTTGTAGGGCAAATAAAATGCAATTTTGTCTTAACAACTTGGCAGTTTTCTGGCATACTAAGAATCTTTTTTGACAAAAATATGCAAGGAAAGGAATTTTTGAATTTTAGCACCAATTATTAGTAATTTTGCGACTTCTTGCAATTTCTTCCACTATAATAGTTTCAACATAAGTTACACAAGTTGGGTTACTAATAATAATCTAGTGGTTCTTCGGCAGAATAATTTTTAGGAAAATATAACATTATACATTATACATTATACCATTCGAGAATACTGTGTGCTGTTGGCCCGTCGTGGGTGTGGTGAGCCCACACTTGTAGTTATTTACTACAAGAAACTATCCACCTAGAAACACTACCCGAATCGGGTAGTGTCACGCCTACCCAGAAAAGGAAATGGCTTAATGGTATGTTATGGTATGGTATACTAAACCATTACCTACCGTTGGAACAGAAAAGAAAGCACCAATCACAGAAAGACCGTCAGGTTTACTCGTAGCATCCTTCATTGAGCCGTAACTTTTTTTATAGTGCACCAAGTGCATCTCCAGTGGATAACTGTCAAGGAAAACATCAAAATTAATATTTTTAAAGAAGGGGCCATCGATAAATTACGCAACAGCTTTTTCTGGAGGGTTAGGGGGGGGGGGGCGTCGGCAAAATAAAAAAATGTTACTATCTGTGTCACCCGCCATCGTATCGACAAATTATAAAACTTTCTTTCACGCGGCGATTTGACTTATTTTGTTTTTGAATATTGACTATGTATGGTTTTTAGGTGTTTAAAATAATAAATTGACAGGCCGGATGGAATGTGTTACAGAGGGCACAAGACCTTTCGCGACAACCAGTTTCGCTCGTACCCACGACAACCGCCAATCAGCGTACTACATTCCCCGTTTTTACATGGTAGCCAATCCTCTCCTGAGTATCCCTACTTTCCGCGCCACCGCTACTTCGCGATAAGAGACATTGCATCTTCTCGCGCGACGTCCAGAATCTTACCCACTACCACGAATCCCGCACGGGTTGGCTCGCACGCGTCACCACAGCAACCAACCGCAACCCATCCCCCACCAGGTCCTACCCAACTGGCGCGCGCTGCTCAGCGGGCACGGGCATAAATATCGGTGCTCTCGCAGCACAGGAACACTCGTCCATCGCAACTGCGACTTGCAAGGTCGACTCCTCAACGATACGTAGCCACCAACAACGAACCAGTTTCAGCCTAGTCCCGCAGAATAGGGAACCACGAACGGCATCCGTCAACTCAAGGATAGTCGCCAGTACCAACGAGGGATCGTGACCCACCCCGGACGCGCAATGTCCTGGGTGTAGAGCTGCCCTCGAACAACGACTTCCCCGAGCCCTGAACGACCAGGTGGCCGCTTCGGTTGTACAGCCCCGGTCCCACCACGTTATCCCAGATCCCGGGTACGGACCCGTTGCGCTCTGCGACGCATTCTAAACATTCGACCTCGTTTTTTCGGATTTTAAAATAAAGGTGTTATTATTTGTTCAACGCCCCTCTCCCTCCTCTATTTTTAACATTTTCAGGTCATCAAACATGCACTTCTAACGTATGTTTAGGAACATCTTTCTATGATTCCTTTCAGCTTCACTCACAGGGACTACCAGAGTTGCCGCTCAGCGGGGACCCAACCCTCACACCCTCACAGGGACATCTGGAGTTGCCGCCCAGCGGAGACCCAACCCTCGCACACTCACAGGGACATCCGGAGTTGCCGCCCAGCGAGGACCCAACCCTCACATACTCACAGGGACATCTGGATTTGCCGCCCAGCGGGGACCCAACCCTCACACACTCACAGGGACATCCGGAGTTGCCGCCCAGCGGGGACCCAACCCTCACACACTCACAGGG
>CAKNYM010053213.1:775740-833747 GCA_932195095.1 Andricus curvator
ACCCTCACACACTCACAGGGACATCCGGAGTTGCCGCCCAGCGGGGATTCAACCCTCACACACTCACAGGGACATCTGGAGTTGCCACGCAGCGGGGACCCAACCCTCACAACCTCACAGGGGCATCTGGAGTTGCCGCCCAGCGGGGACTCAACCCTCTCACACTCACAAGGACATCCGGAGTTGCCGCCTAGCGGGGACCCAGCCCTCTCACACTCACAGGGACCTCTGGAGTTGCCGCCTAGCCGGGACCTAGACCTGGCCAACAGACACACATCATAAGTATTTTCTGTTACAGATGAACCAGTATCTCTCCCCAGGGGAGCCTCCGGAGAACGCCTACCCACCCAGGGGAAGAAGGACAAGATTAAATCCGCGCCGACGACGAAAACAGCACGCGACTCAGCCCACCCGACAAGGAGCGTCCCCCCCCAGAAGAGTTAGCATGGGGACCCTTTGAAAAATACCACCACGCATCTCCTCGTCCCGGAAGAACCGAACCAAACGCCAAACCCCAGGTTGGGGTTTCCCCTTTAGACAAAGTAACGCCGGAACCCCACGGGCCCGCCACGAGTCAACCTTCTTCGAGTACCCCCCAACGGGTATCCCCTCCAGGGTTTCCCGCTCTGCCCACGGTCTATATGGATTACACCCCCTGTGATGTGCCTACCTGCCCAGCATATGCCCCTTCCGCGGCACGGAGACAACCTTACCAACTAAACTCCACTTCATTCGCGTTTTACCTAAGTACCGTGTGCCCCTACTGTCGGGGTGCTTTCTACTGCGCGTATCGCCAACAGGAGGACTAATGAATTCCGAGGAACTCCCCCGCCATCGCAGAAAACGCCTTAACCTTCGTCGACGTATCAAACCCAAGCACCGGGCGGCTTTAGCCATCTCTGGGACCATCGACTCGTTTCCAGGGCATTTCCAGGATACCAAACTTCGCGGTCCCCCCTCAGAGCCTGGACCCGGGAACTAACCTCCAACCACGCCAAGGAGAATTACGTTCCCCCCACCAACCACACAGATCAACCTCCCGCGCCACTCTACGATTCCTCCTGGGAACAGCCCGGTCCTTCCTCTAGGAGCCCACTGCCCCCCTCCCAAAAGATCGCTGCGGTCACAGCCAGCCAGCCCACCGCAGAATACGATCCGGAATACCCCAGTCTGAACGGTTCCCCTCCTAGAAACTCTAACCCGGAGGAGGACCCCCAGGACACCGACAGCGAGGACGTACTCAGCCTTAACACCTCCCAGATCCAGCTCTCCCCCGAACGAACTGGGATCAATTCTGTGATAATATCTCGGGTCCCCTCCCGATGCACCCCGACGAAAGGAGTGCCCCGCGTCGTGAGTGAGGTGATTCTTAAACCACGAGTGAACCTTCTGCGAATCGACGAAACGGACCCCGTGGCTGGGACCGTCGTGGATGAAAGACTATGGAACAAGTGTTTCAACCATGAAACCCCTTCGGACACTAGGGAGGGTGTGCCCCCCCGATCCCCCATCCGATTCCCGACGCCTGGGAAGGCGCCTCCAGTAATTTTTCCCGTTTCTCGCGGTCCCCGAGTGAAACTCTTCCGGGTGGATGATGTTAACCCGGTCACTCGGCCCCTAGTCGAAAGAAGATTGTGGGACAAGTGCCTAAACTTCCAATCCGAATCCCCGCAGCCCGGCGGTGGCTGATCCCTCTCCGACTAAGCGGAGGAGCCAGAAACAGAAGAAAGAAGAGAGAGACCCCACAGTAAGGAAGTTTCTCAAAGAGAAGAAAGAGACCCCGTCACTAGGGAGTTTCTCCACACGCACCACTCTACACCGGTCCTTCTCAGGACCTCAAAACATTGGCCCTTTTCAGGGCCACCAATATTGATAACGTGGAATAATTATTGTGTTCGATAATAAGAGCTGCTGGACCTTGAACCATTCCTCAGTTTTCTCCTATTCCCTTCCTTACGCCAAAGTTGTATGTCCTCCCACATGCCTTTTTTCTGAAAGCGATTGCCATTAAGGGTTAACTGGCTTTCGTCGCAATTCGGTGAGACTACATCTCTAACATGGGTGGGGGGAGGTAAATACATATTTTAAAATATTTTAAACATATAAATCTTATAGGACATCCATGTATCTAAAGTTTTTCCACGGTTTTGGAAATAACTACTGTTCGCAAAATCATTCAACATTGTTTAATTTCATCGAGTTAAGGTCAGATACTTAAAAAGATTTAGTGATTTTAAGGGAATTTAAAAGCCCTTCCTAAGGTATTTTTATGAGTTTCTCAAGATCTTGAAGGATTTTATAGGACTTTAAATATCTCAAGGGAATTCAAGGAATATCATCAGATTTCATGTAACTTCACGGGATTTTATAATATTTTATTGAGATTTGAAAAAATTTATTTACAAGAATTAAGGTATTTCGAAGCATTTCAAAGATTTTGAGAAATTTTTAATATTTTACGATATTTTAAATTATTCCAATAAATTTTCAAGAGATTGAGAAATTGAGGGATTTCAAACGTGAAATGTGAAATTTCAAAGGATTTCGAAGATTTCAAGAGATTTTGAAATATTTCAAGGTATTTTGTAAAATCTGAAAGAATTCAGAAAATTTTTGTATAATTAAAAAAAAATCAAGGAAACTAATTGTTTCACAATATTTTAAATTACCACTACCTTTAAAAACATTCCAAATTTTTTAAGTTTATGGGGATTTTTATACAATTTAGAATTTTTTTTTAATTGATGCCTAATAAATTTTCCAGTGATCCCTTTAAAGCCGATTTTTTATTTTTTATTTTTGCAAAATTCTGTGTAAACCACAAATGTAGAAAAAAATGTTGTTGTCAGAAGAAATATTATTTTAACCCGAAAAAAATACTTTTTTCTACGTAATAATGTCAAATTCGAGTATATGTTTATAAAAATA
Source organism: Andricus curvator (assembly GCA_932195095.1). Lineage (NCBI taxonomy): Eukaryota > Metazoa > Arthropoda > Insecta > Hymenoptera > Cynipidae > Andricus > Andricus curvator. The sequence continues at coordinate 778,669 of CAKNYM010053213.1, forward strand.
GTTTATAACAGTAACAATTCGACATTTTTTCTGTGCTCTGGCAAATTAGTTTATATATATATATATATCCCGGTTCTATTCTACTGGTTTGGGGTAGTTCAATGGACGAAGAAGGAGCTTAAGGCCCTTGTTGTCATTACACGGAAGATCATGCATATGCATAAAAGCTTGCATATCAATTCGTCAGTTCCGCGATTATATATTTCACGCCGTCAAGGCGGACGCGGACTTCTGAATCTCCAGTGTCTTCATAACCGAATTGTTCTAAGTACAGCTTACATCGTTGCGAATGGCAGAGATCCTCTCCTAAAGATGGTCAGGAACCACGAGATGATTGGCGAAGGAGCGTTCCTTTACAAAGCCGCGGACAAGCGGCCGAGACCCTCGGCCTGAATTTTAACATCAGAAGTGAGGAAAGTGCATTACTTCATCTAGATGCTTCACTTTTCAAAACCAAAGTGAAGAAAGCAGAGGTTGAAAATTTTTACCAAGAGCTACTTGACAAGAAAATGCACGGAAACTTGCACATAAATGTAGAAAAACAGTCCTTGTCGAAGGAGCAAACTTTTGCTTTCCTCAAATCATCAGCCCAGGTGCGAATTTTCGGTCGGGCCATGGTTGGCCCAACCTTTGTAAGGTCGGCCCAAGTTTGTGAGCCAATGGTCGGGCCAACCAGCGTAATGATAACGCATGCCGTCCCTATTTTACACAGTTGGGCCAACAATGGTTGTCATGGTTGAGCCAACCGCGCAATACAAGGTTGGCATACCATTGGTTTTCAAAGTTGGCCCAACATTGAAAAGAAGCGTTGTTTAACCAACGCTTCTTCTGCGAATTGATCGTCGGTCTACGGTCGGGCCAATCAGCTAAATGAAAACGGTCAACCGCCTTTGGCTTCCCAACGTCGGCCCGACATTTGGTCCCATATATGGGCCATCTATTAAGATGATGTCGGACCAACCTTGGACAACAATGTGGGGCCGACTTTCATTTTTGAAGGTTCGTACTAAACAGGTGAAAATACACAAAATAGGTATTCAAAAAATAAATAATAATTGATGGCGAGTATTTTGACTATCAATGTTAATGGTCCTGCTTAGAATGAATACATATATTACATTTTTAAACATTATATTACAAATAAAATTTCTAACGCTACGGGGTTTCGAACCTACATCTATATCTGAATCTATCGCCTGGCAGTCGGGAGTCTTACCCATTACTCTATACCTGGAGAATTGAAATTCAATGAAAAAACCATCCTCATAAGCCACAGCTCAAGGCAGTTGAAAAGAAACAATTTTTTAACTCTTTTTTCTCATTAATTTTTTTATTATTATGCGACATCATGTAGATGTAAAATAAATTAACTGTTAACGAAAATATAAATGAAATAATTTTTAAAGAAATAATTTAATCAAAAAATTTTTTTTAAACAATTTTTTTTCAAACAATTTTTTTCAAACATTTTTTTGTTGCGCCCACTTTGACTAATTTTTCTCCGTGTAATATTTTTTTTCTCGCGTTTCAGGCCATTTTACAACTTTTGATAATGACGTAACGTTTTGCTTTTTAGGTGTTTCAGCCTATTTTAAAACGAATAAGAATTATATCAAATGTAAAATTTTCGGAACATTTACAATTTATCATAAAGATGGAGCTTCGAATTTTTTTTCTTAAAAAAAAGGAAGGGTCTGGCCGCTCGTATCATTACGGTTATTCTGAACCAATTTGCCAAAGCCTGAACGACCGTCGACCCAACCTTGGGCCAGAGTTGGGCCGACGGTCGGCAGCAGAAAGGTTACTTGCACTGGATAATATTACGCCGATGGTCGGGCCAACTATCGCCCAGAGTCGGACCGACCGTAGTTTAATGGTTATTTGGAGCCAATTTGCCAAAGCCTAAACGACCGTCGACCCAACCTTGGGCCAGGGTTAGGCCGACGGTTGGCAGTAGAAAGGTTACTTGCTCTGGATAATATTACGCCGATGGTCGGGCCAACTATCGCCCACAGTCGGGCCAACCGTAGTGTTATGGGCTCAATTCAGGTACAGAGGGTTTTATTTTTGCATGCCAGGACGGTGTCATTTCCACCTTAGCATACCGTGAGCGCATTTTATGTCAATAAATTCCCAGTGATAGGTGCAGAGCGTGTCATGCACACGCTGAGTACCTAGAACACATACTATCAGGGTGTCCGAACCACGCGGGAACGACGTCTATCTCCAGACATAATGCGGCCCTAAGAGTGCTTTATTACCATCTTTGTCGCTCTTACGGTGTTGGCCGCGACCCTGCCCTGCCGAACGCTCCAAAGGAGATAGAGTCGATTGTCCGAAACGAGAAGTGCCAAATTTTCTGGAACTACGATTTTCGGGCAGCAGTCTCCGTTGCGCACTCGAGGCCTGACATTGTTCTCCAAGACTTCGAGAAACGAACTATATTCGTGATCGAATTCTCGGCTCCGTCCGAATACAACATCACTGCAAAGGAGAAAGAAAAAGAGGAGAGGTATCAAGACCTTAAAAGAGAGCTACAACGACTGTACCCAAAATATTCCGTACAAGTAATTGTCCTTGTGATAGGTGCTCTCGGAGGTGCGAAACTATCACTGATTCGTAACCTTAAAGCCATACCCGCGTGCCAAAAATATGCCAAGGCACTTGCGAGATGTATGCAGAAAGCTGTCATCCTTGGGTCGCTTCGTGTCCTCAAGACATACGAGGGTTTCGCCAGCCTGTCCTTGTGATTTCGTCGTTGCCTATGACCACCCATCTCACGGTCGTGAGACGTGGCCGTGGGTGTGATTTACCGCGGTGCTACTGGGGGCTATTGACATTTTTTGGATGGCAGTTGCTCTTAGTGGGACCCTGCGGTGGTTGTTTAACTTTTTTTTTAAATTATATATATATATATATATATATATATAATAATTTTATGATTGATAGATTATTATAGTGTTTATAAAATTTGTTTATAACCAGTTTCTTACCAAATTCATTATTTACCTACGTGAAAAAGTTATATATAATTTATATATAGTGGGCAAAACACTGATATTTTTCTTTTTTTTACATAGAAAAATTTTGAAAAAAAAAGAAAAATGTCATTGTTTTGTCCACTATATATAACTCTTTCACCTGGGCACGAAATGCAATTTCAAATATATTAATTTTATTTGATATTCAGTTGACACCAAGTATTTGTGCCGGGTCGGAACAATGCTTTTTATGAAAACAATAGTATATTGTGTATCAAGGGCGTAAAGAAAGCTATTTTGACGAGTGTGAAGTTGCCGCCCGAGCGAAGCGAGGTCGGCAGTTGCACGAGGAAAAATAGCCGTACGCCCTTGATACACACCATACTTTTTGTCCTACCCTTCTTGAAAACAAGCATGTTAAGAAGATAGAGGATGTTTGGTGTACTTGACAATTTTAGATTATAACTAAAAGAAAGAAATAGCGCACTTTGCAGAAGGAAGACTGTGGGGTCCAGCGATACAATTTTTTTAAAGATAAAGATAATTATGTTTAGCGGGCGTAAAGTTTTATGTAGCGGACGTAAAGTGTTATTTAGCGGGCGTAAAGTGTTATGTAGCGGGCGTAAAGTTTCATGTTGGCCCGGCGGCGGAGGGCGCATGTGCGAACGTCACTGGGCTGGAAGCGGCCACATTACGCATGCCTCACGTGCTTGCAATGGCGCGTTTTCAAGGGGGGTCGGACAAAAAAATTTTTATGCGTTCGTTCTTCACGTAGAATTTTGCAAAAACAAAACATTAAAAATCGGCCTAATCGCGAAAATTAGCTGTTGAATATATAAGCTAAGTTTTCGAATTGAACACAAATTAAGTCCCTTTTCGGGTCCTGTACTATCAAAAACTATTTGCCCAATGAGTTAGAAAAAGAAATTAGAGAAAGAATTTTTGATTGTCGGAAGGCAAAAAATATTAGATCTTCGAAATATAACCAAATTTGGATTCGTAAAAAAACAATTTTGAAACTCGCACAAATTTTCATTTGGAACGCGTGTTTTTTAAAATTTTATGAATTCTGATTTGGATCTCGGGTTATTTTTGTAAATTTCCTTTTTGTAAATCAAAATTAAAATTATTTTCCTGAATTTCACGTTCGATGTCAAAAATTACTTGTTGTTAGACGAAATTATGATTTTCACAAGAACAGATTAATTTGACCAAAAAGACGAATTTTCAACATTATACATTAATTTTAAGCTAAAGAAGGTCAATTTTTGACCAAAAATAGAATAGTTAAATTTTCAGTTCAAAGAATGATTTCTCACCCAAAAGAAATAATTTTTAACAAATTCTGACGAATTCTGATTTTTAGCGAGGTTTCTTTTTGTAAATTCCCTTTTTATAAATCCGAATTGAAATTATTTTCCAAAATTTCCCCTTCTATCTTAAAAATTACCTATTTCAAGACAAAATTATAATTCTTTAAGAAATTTCCTGTTTTACAGTCAAAATGATAATTCTTTCTGGGATTTTTTTTATATTTCATTCATTGATTCCCCGTCCAAACTCAGAATTATAATTCTTTTAGAAAATTCCCTACACCAAGTCACAATTAAATTTATTTCCAAATTTTCTGTTTCAAATCAGAATTATGCTTATTTACAAAATTTTCTATTATAATTCAGAAATATTGTAACTGCCTCTTTCCAAAATTTCAAGGAGGGAAATATAACATTGTGACGAATTCTGACTTGGCACAGGAATCATTTTCAAATTTCCTCCTTCTACATTGGGATTAAAATTATTTTCCAAAAAGGCCTGTTCCATGTCAAAAATTACCCTTTTCACGACAAAATTAGAATTCTTTACTGAAATTCCTGTTCCAAAGTGAATTTAAAATGAAAATTATAATCTTCACGAAATTCCTTGTTCAGAAGTCAAAATTATAATTCGTTACGGAAATTCCTTGTCTAAGTTGTGATTATTATATTTCTTTACTGAAATTTTCTGTCCCAACTCAGAATTATAATTCTTTGAGAAAGTTCACTTGCTTAAGTTGCCACCGAGCCTGCTCAGCGGAAGTACTTTGTATCTAATGAGGACTTAAATGCGGAATATAACGTTTTTTCAATTTAGCACTTGGTAATTGACAAATATGATGTTAAAAATCCGTGAATTATAATGATCCCAGCGATATGTTATTTTACTTAAAAAGTTCAAAATTAAAGAATAAATGTTCAAGTTTATGTGAAATTGTATGGATAATTTTTTGATGTATTTTACTCAGATTAACTGCAGTAGCTTTAATTGATTAATGCAATATTTTACTTAACTTGGGGAAATTCCGTGAGCTAAAATTTGGCCAGATTTGGAAACTTATTAACTAAAATCATGAATTTGGTTTATTTCTCAAACAATCCCATTCCTCAAAATTATCCTCAAAAATGTTTGCACATCGAGGGCAAAAGTATGAATAGTTTCATTCCTGGGCTAATTTAGAAACTTATTAACAAACATAATAGAATTATCCTCAAAATTATTAGCTCAGCATTATACTTTTAATAGTTTGCCTTGAAAAGCTTGTTTTTGTTTTATACAAGAAATAAATAAAACAAATGAAAATTAAACATAATATTTCTCACTATGTATAACTGTTCCGCCTAGGATACTATAATGAATATTATGCGATTTGTTTATGAAAGTTAATTAAAAACACTATTTCAATACGTAAAAAGCAGGATAAAAACGATACTGATAAAGTTACATTTCTAAATTAAAAGTGCTTTATTGTTAAAAATTAAACGAATCCGAAAAGGGCATGAACAAATTATGTGAATTTTGGTTAGCACAAGTTCCTATTATTAAGCTGTAATTTGAAATTCTAATTTTGTTTTGTGCATTTTTTCATGCAATGTGATTGGTTGAACAATAAACAAAATATATGATGTTTGTTAATGAGTTTCCAAATTAGGCTAGGAATGAGACTATTTCTACTTTTTCACTGGGAGTGCAACATTATTTACGGATAATTTTGAGAAATGTCATTGTTTGAGAAATAAAGCAAATTTGTAATGCTAGTTAATAAGTTTTGAAATCTGGCCAAATTTTAGCTTCCGAAATTTCCCCAAGTTAAGGAAAATATTGCACTAATAAATTAAAGCTACTGCAGTTGATTTGAGTAAAATATACTGAAAAATTTTCTATGAAATTTCATATACACTTAAACATTTATTCTTTAATTTTTACTTTTTGAGTCAAATAACATATCGTTGGAATCGTTATAATTCTCAGCTTTCAAATATTATATTTATAAACTACAAAGTGCTAAATTAAAAAAAAAGTTATATTTCGGATGTTAGTCTTCATTAGGTACAGGGGACTCCCGCTGACCATGCTCGGCGGCAGCAGTTCGGGTGAGTGAAGGTGTTCGCACAAGAAAATCCTTTGCAGTGCGCTGGCGACGTCTCACGGACGTGCCGTCCGCACACAAACTCATAACGCCAACCAATCGCGTGCAACCTGTCGTGCTACTGCCTTCCGAGCGGTGACGTACGCAAGTACCTCGCTACTTAAACTAGTTCGCAACGCACTTCAGTAAGTGCTGCCACAGACCGTAGCAGCACGGCAGGTTGCACGTGATTGATTGGCGTCATGTGTTCGTGCGCGGACGGCACGTTCGTGAGACTTTACCAGCCCACTGCAACGGATTTTCTTGTGCGAACACCTTAAGGGGAATCCGCGTGTTGGGGGAACCGTACGCAGGTAGCTGGGGCGGAATCGACCATCGCTTATAAAATAGAGTTTATGAATAGACAAATGTGATTCTGATGATCATTTCCTGGAAAAGGTCAAAAGGATAAAAATAGTGGTAGATCTTACTGCTTTCCATCAAGAGTATGCTCACTCCCATTTGCATTCGTATTACTACAGTGGAAGTGGAAGCTGTCTAAGACATATACACCCTTTAGAGGTCCACCACTAATACTTGGTCTTGTAGATGTATAGATTGGCGAAAATGCCACTGTGCACGAAAGAAAAAAATCAGTTGTAATTTGAATTTGACACAAAAAAACAGATGAATTTTTCCACAGAAGATTAAATTTAAAAGAAAGTGATTGAAGACGTGCTAAGTAGAGTAGATCACTTTGAATTTATTAGCGTTTGCAGAAAAAATTCTTTATGTTTCTGATCTCAATACTGAGAACAATTTTGAGCACAGTTGGACAAAATTTTGTCGAGAAATCAAATTTTATCGTGGTCGGTTTTTGCATTGTAATCAAAGTTTTAAAAACAACTGTTTTCGAGCCTAATGAAGTGCTTACTGCAGCACCTAGTATATTACATGTAAAAAAATTTATTTTACTCCATTGATAATAATTGTAACAGTATTACTTGTAATTTAATTAATAATATCAGTTATAATAACGGAATGAACAAATGAGGGATCATTCCCAAATTACTTAAAATGTTTTCTGAAATTTCCAACCCCCCACCCGCCACTCACTCCATGCAAGATACTGTAAGAATTGCTGGACCCCCCCCCCCAACCTTATCAAGGTTCTATAAATTTAGGGCACGAACATGGAAGATAGAAAATTAGATTATTTGTTTATAATAAAAATTTCTAGTTTTGAATCTAATATTTTAAAAGTAATAAAAATAAACTTTAATGTTTCTTTCAACTATTATTCTTTAGTATATAAATTATTGCAATTCCTAAATTTTTATCACAGGCGTCAAGGTCTTTCTCCTTTGTCTCATTTTTCCACTTAAACGCGACCTGAATTATAACAACCCAATAAGAAAATCCAAATATTTTGGGTTGAAAGTTCATTCCTTTCGATTAAAAAGTCTACTATAAATTTTGGGCAATAAATATTATTATTTTGATTTAAATTAAATTTTTTGGTTAAGAAATCAACAATTTTGTAAAGAAGTTCACTATTTGAGCGAAAGTAGAACTACTTTGTTGAGAATTTATTTTTTTAGTTGAACATTCATTATTTTAAAGTAGGTTATTCGGGTTTCAATCCTGTGCAAAACTACGAATTTTGCCGACGTTTCGTGAACATTGCAGTTCACTGAAACTAAAGATTCAGGTTATCTTCTTCTCATATATATTCTCAACGATGCCTGTGATCGGCCAGAGCGCCCCATTGCATCGTGGGGACTGCTCAAACTTGATTGGCCAATCAAGTATTTTTTCAAAAACAGGGAGGGCGGAAAGCCAAATCGGATTGCTATTATATCCATTGTCCCTATTGATGTTATTAGGGTGTTTGAAGATTTCGATTGCTTCTCTGTTTTCTTGGAAAAATATTGTCCGTTTTTGTGATGACGGTTGTTTAGAAGTTGTCCTATTCTCGTAGGTGGTTCAAATATGGTTTTGATGTTGTGTTTGTCGACGTTGAGTTGTTTTTTAAATGTATTTTCTTATTGCTTTATCAATTTGTTTGTTTGTGTAATCCTTTTGCATTAGGATTTGTTCAACGTTTTGTAATTCCTTTTGTAAGTTATCTTTATCTGTTACGGATTCAGCTCTGAATACAAGGGAGTTGATGATCGATTGATTTTGAGATGGGTGGTGGTGGTAGGTGGTATGTAGGTATCTGTTTGTATGTCTAGGTTTTCTGTAAACTTCATGTCTTAATGTGTTATCAAATCTTTGGTAAACGAGTACGTCCAAGAAAGGCAATTTTCCGTTTTGTTCAATTTCCATGGTGAACTGGATATTAGGATGTACTCGATTGATGGAATCGAAAAACTTGTGTAGTTCATCTAATCCAGGGGTCTCCAAAGGTAGATCCTGTATCTACTGGCGATCCCAGGCCAATAAGTCGGATCTACTCAGCTTTGACCCAGAACTGTCAAAATCCTTTACCTGATTCGCTCGCAAGTTTGAGCGCGCCTCGGGCGCGCGACTGTTGGATCTCGCGCTTCGCGCTCGATCATATATTTATCTCGCGCTTCGCGCTCGATTATGTATTCACCTCGCGCTACGCGCTCGGGCGTATTTGCATCGCGCTTTACGCTAGGCTCCTCTAGATTTTTGAACTTTGTGTTCGACTTCGATGAAAAGAAAAAGTTTGTTTGCAAATATTATAAAATTATGAAAACCTGTACATATTAATTGATTGTTAAATTTATTTTTATTTTAGACTGAAAAGGAACTTTATTTACTCAAGGTTCTATCGACCTTAAGGAACACATTCTCATCCAGACACTCGCGCTTCGCGCTCGATATTTGATTTGAAAATCATTTGAACCTTGCGTTCCACGCTCGGTTCTGTGCACCGTATGATAGAAACAAAAAAGTTTGAGCGCACTTACGGCGTGCGATTTGGTAAATACACTGAGCGCGCACTTTGTGCTTCGTGTTATATGTTCTTCATATACAAATTACTAAATTTGTATTTGATTTCAAATGAAAAGTAATGATATAATTCAGGCGACAAATTTTATTATTTAACATTTTATTTTAGCTTGTGCCGTTTATCAAAAAAGTTAATTTTTTCATTTTGAATATATTCTTACCACAAAAATTGATTACGGGTTTGTAAGTCTTTTTTGAATGCACAATTTTTGTTCATTTATATGTTTTCGTACCTTGCATTGTTTTTTCAAAAATTTGATTTTTTTTACTGTCAATGTTATTTTCACGAATAAAACAAAAACCACCCATCCTATCGAAACATGAGTCACAATAAATTTGTACCTCTTCCTTGGATGAACAAATTTTGTTTCGGTCATTTTTTCGTAGCTGGTAATATTCGTCTGAAAATTTGATTTTTCTATTTTCAATGCTGTTTTTTACGAATAAAACAAAAACTACGCGTCATATCAAAAGGTGAATGATAAGAAATTTGTAGATCTTTTTTAGGTGCACAATTTTGGTGAGATGATCTTTTCTGGTATCTTGCATAGTTTGACAGCAAAATGGCATTTTTGATTTTTCATTAATTTTTTGTGCGATCAAAATTTGAATTTTTTATTTTTCAAAAAATTCAAAAAGTTGTTATGAAAATATTATAGGGTGTTCAGGAATCATCGTTTTTCTTTTCTTGACTTTTTTTCATATCGTGCGTTTTTCGGCTTAAAATGTTCATTTTCGTTTGTTTTTTGGAATTTTGAAAATGCTATAACTCCAGTAATTTTTTTTTATCACGAAAAGTCATAAGAATATTTTGTTCGTCATTTTGCGTACTACTAATAACCGTACATAGAATTTTCAAATCTTCAAAAAAAGTGGTCTCAAAAATTTTCAAAATGTGCTCACTTTTTGGATTTTCATCCAAAATTGCTGGTTAACGAACTCGTTCTCTATTTTTCGGCCATAAAAAAGTGTGCCAAAGCTCAATCAAATCTGATCATTTTTTCGAAAGTTATCGTGGCTACAGACAGACAGACAGACAGACAGACAGACAGACTACAGACTACAGACAGACAGACACCTTCGTAAAAATCGTTTTTTCTAGCTCAGGGGGCCTCAAAACGTGGAGATTTGATGAAAACCGACTATGTCAAATTTTACATAAAACCAATACCTTCTCATTAGAATGAGAATGTAAAAAGGATGCTTCAGGTTCAAATTTCAGAACCGAGCCCTTTCAACTGGGATTTTTTTTCTGAGAGGTCATCAATTTTCTCTAAAACCTTTTGAAAAAAATGGTAGATCTTGAAAAAGGTCAGGCGATCCTGGGTCACGCTGCACCTGTGGATTGTGGAAATTTCTGATCTAGTCCATGTCTCTAGATGACAAAAGTGTTGCCAACGTAACGCAAAGGATTTAATAATATCGATTGTATCAGAGATTGGTACTTTCGTAAAGAGAGATACTACGTCGAAACTCACTAGGATGTCTTGGGGTTGAATGTGAATCTGTTGCACCTTTCTGATAAAGTCAAAAGAGTTTTGGACGTGTGTGATAGAGTTTCCTGTGAAAGGATTCAGTTCTTTGGCGAGGAAGTGTGCTAGGTTGCAAGTTGGTGAGTTTATTGCACTGACGATCGGTCTAAGTGGAATGATGTTTTTGTGGATTTTTGGGAGTCCGTAAAGTTTCGGAGGGATGGAATTAGTAGGTATCAATTTAGATATTGTATCCCTATCATTTTTTGAGTCTTTTAGAAGGGTTTTAGTTTTGCTGACTATTGTTTTTGTGGGGTCTTTTTTAAGTTTTTTATATGTATCGTCAGTTAGAAGGTCGATGGTTTTGTTGTTATAGTCTTCTTTATGCATTATTACTGTTGTGTTGCCTTTGTCTGCGAGTAATATTATGATGTAGTTATTCTAATTGAATTCTTTAATTGTTGTATTTTCTTGTTTTGTTAAGTTTGAGGAGGGAAGTTGGGCTTGGCGTAAGATGTTGGCCATCCTACGCCGTATTTCATTCGCTTTTTCGGGTGGAAGGGTACATATTGTGGATTCCAAATTACTGATGATTTCTTCTTTCGGGATTTTGGAGGGAGCTACTGCAAAATTATGTCCTTCAGATAAGGCTGAAATCATTTCATTGCTGAGAGGATGGTTAGAGATGTTTCTTACTGTGTTAGTTAGTGAAAAGGTGAAGTTTTAATAGCTTTTTGGAGGTAGTGTGCAAGACAAGTTTTGTATGTTGTATTCTTTCTTTCAAGAGAAGCAAAGTTGTTTTATGAAGAATTCATTTGGATTTAGATGTTCCCAAATGGATTTTCAACTATACAAATTTTGGGGCGATATTGTTGTCCCTTCACAGTTTTAAGAAAGCTAAGGATGTTAGTAGCTTAGCTTGAGAAGACCTGAGCTTACTGAAAGTGTTAGTTTTAGTAAGAAAACTCTCCCCGTAGAGTTCTTTAATGATCTTGCCAACGTCTCGTGAACATTGCAGTTCACGAAATATCAGCAAGTTTCGAAGTTTCGCACACGATTGAAACTCGAAAAACCTCCTTTAAATTTATTATAGTGAATCATTGTGAAAGCATTAAATCTATCATTCATTATTTTAGTTAAAATTCATCTCTTTGTTCGAAAGTTGAATTATTATGTTGAAAATTCGTTGGTTTTTTTTTTTCGTTTAAAAATTCAACTATTTGGTTGAAAATGTATGTAATTTGTTAAAGAATAGTCTTTTTTGGTAGAAAAATAATCTTCTGGGTTGGAAATTCAATTATTTGGTTAAAAATTTATGTATTTTGTTGAGAAATTGTTGCTTTTAGTAGAAAAGTAATCTTTTTATTTGAAACATTCAACTGTTTCGTAGAGCGCATGTCTTCTTGGCTTGAAAATTTAACAGTTTTATTGAATTTTTTTTCTTCCAGGACTAACAAATTTTTTTTCTATAAAATTTTGTGGAAAATTCAACAAATTGGTAGAAAGTTGACCTACTTTGTCAAAAATTAATTTTTATTTTTAGTTGAAGATATATCATTTTAGTTAAACGTTCATTTCTTTGGTTGAATGTTTCATTATTTCGTTGAAAAATCGTTGCCTTTTTCCGTTAAAAAATTCAACTATTTGGTTGAAAATTTATCTAGTTCTATGAAAAATTCATCCTTTTTGGTAGAAAATTTATCTTCTTGATTGAAAATTCAACTATTTGGTTAACATTTTTTGGATTTTGTTGACAATTCGTCCTTTGGTAGAAAAAATCTTCTCGGTTGAAAATTAAACTGTTTGGCTAAATATTTGTTTATTTTGTTGATTTAACCATCGTCTTTTTGGTTTGAAAATTCAAACGTTTGGTAGAAGATTCGTATTTTCGGATCGAAAATTCAACAACTTCGTGGAGTGTTGAACAAATTGGTAGAAGATGGAAATATATGGTCAAAAATTAATCTTTTTTAGTTGAAGATCCATAATTTTAGTTAAAAATTCATTTTTTTGGTTGAACACTTAGCTATTTTGTTAAAAATTCGATGCCTTTTTGTATTTAAAAATTAAAGTAATTGGTTGTAAATTCATGTAATTTGTTGAAAATTAATTTTTTTTTTTGTAAAAAATTAACCTTCTTGGTTGAAAATTCAACTATTTGGTTGAAAATGTCTGTGTTTTGTTGAGAATTCGTCTTTTCGTTGGAAAATTAATCTTTTTGGTTGGAAGTTGAACTATTTGGTTATATAGTTTTGTAACTTGTTAAAAAAAATTTGTTTGTATTTTATTCATTGCATATTTTATGAATCGTTTTCTGTATGTTTTTTACGGAATTTTCTACAAGGTATAAAATAACAAATTTCTAAATTTTATGGTGATTCACTCGTGCATAGTTTTTACTACAAGTTTTCAATAAAGTAGCGCAGTAAAAATTGCTCCAGATATATCAAAAAAAGAAAGTAATGTTATTTATCATTCGGGTAGATAATGAAAAATTCTGAAATCTTGTGCATACCAGTATGGCCATTATTCGTCACTGTAACTCCTGTTGGTTTTGTTTCGTAATTCTTGATGAGCAATTTGGTTGCGAGCGTTTTTTTTTATTGTACGCATTGTTATATTTACAGGAGATTGGCGGTTTCCAGCGCATGCTGTATGTTCTTTGCTCCACAGCTCAGGGTGGTGGTAATCAAATGCTTTAAATAAAGACATTTTATGTTAAATACCAAAACATTGAAATTATCGAATTCAAATTAATACCTACCGACGCGAAAAAACTTTCTATGGATAAATCAATTTTTAATTTACACTATTGATTCGATTTGAACATTTTTTTTAAATACGAAATTTTTAAATTTGAAAAAGGTTTGTGTGTTTGGATTATTGATGAAACATTTGGTATTTATTCATTTAACAACAAAATATATATTCTTTTTCATTTTCAGAAGTACTATTTTTCTAAAGATTTTTAGATTTATCAAACAAGGTCTTATATCTGTGCTAATACTATCTGGAAATGATTTTCAATAGGTAAGAATAATTTTAAAAAATTGTTATTACACTATACAAAAATTAATGAAAAAGAAAAGATACTTTTCGGGATTGGCAATGTTCAGCTCATTCAAATCCAGAGTTTCGGTATAAATTGTTTGAGAAATTAATGTTTCATTGCAATTAAACGCAAATAGATGCCATTTGGCAATTGTTTAAACAATTTTTATGAACTCATTCACCGTTTGGGCATTTTTCAAAGAATAGACTCAATTTTTTTTACGGAATCAACCATGAGTATCTTTCCGATAACTCTTTGCTATGATGTTTTACAAATTTACTAGAATTATTAATTATTTGAACAATTTTTTTGAACAAATTCAGAGTTTGGCTATTTTTTCAAGATTAGGCTCAATTTTTCATTACGGCCTCGACTTATAGTGTTTTTCCGATGACTCTTTGCTATGATACTTTCTCAATTGACAAAAATTATTACTTATTAATAGAACTTTTATAAACAACAAAAGTATCATAGGAAAGAGTCTTCGAAAAGACATTATTAGTCAATTCCGTAAAGGAAAATTGAGCGTATTCGTTGAACAATAGCCAAGCTCTGAATTTTTTGATAAATATTGTTTGAATAATCAACAAGTGTTGTCAATTTGGAAGGTATCATGGCAAAAAGTTATCGCAAAGACATTCTTAGTTGATTTCCCAAAAGTTGAGCCTATTCGTTGAATAATATCAAAATAGAGAATTTGTTTATCAAAATTGTTTAAGTAATTGACAGATCGCATATATTTTCAATTATTCGTTATGAAACATTACATGCTCGTCCCATTTTATACCAAAACTCTGGATTTGAATGAGCTCAAAATTGCCAATCCCGAAAAATAGGTTTTGTTCATTAATTTGTTTATAGCATAATATTCTTTTTTCAATTATGCTTAGTCACTGGGAATCATTTCCAGATAGTTTAAGCACAGATATAAGACTTTGTTTGAACAAACTGAAAATCTTAAAAAAAGGATACTTCTGAAAAGTCTTCTGTTGTTAAATGAAAAATTAACCAAATTTTGTTATCGAAAATGCAAACACACACATACTTTGGAAATAAAAAAATCTTTTACTAAAGAAAACGTCCAAATTGAATAAATGGTGTAGGCTTAAAATTGATTTGTGCAAAGCAACTTCATTTGCCCCACTGTGTGACGCCTGAACGGAATGTAAATATAATTTTGGAACCCCGCACAAAATACATTGCAAATGGTTCTCCGTGGAATTGCCTTATCTTTAGATATTTCGTTGTTCATGAGGTTCCGATCAAAAGTTTTCCTTAAAAAAATCTTCGGAAATAAGCCGTTTAGTGACCAGCCGGGGTCAATGATTGATTTTTGTGGCTCGGCTTACAAGTTTTTAGCTAACATTAAATGAAACAAAAGAGCGCTTTTCTGTGTTATATTTTACTTAACGTTTGCTAACAACTTCAGAATCGAACCTAGTTTTTTTCTTCAAATACCTTTACCTTCTAAAGATTCTACCGATCACTAGGTCGACCCGCACCAGGTGTTGACTCGATGTCCAGGTATTTTTTGGGCATCTACTGCGGGGAAGTTTCCCACCAGGAGATTATACCGATCACCAGGTCGATCACAAATATCGAATCGATATCCATGTATTTTTCGTGCACCTTCTCCGGGGAAGATGCCCACCTGTAGATTATATCGATCACCAACAGCCAACAGCCATACCACGCTGAAAAAACCAGTTCTCGTCAGATCACTGAAGTTAAGCAGCGTTGGGCGCGGTTAGCACTTGGATGGGTGACCATTCGAGAAAACTGAGTGCTGTTGGCACATCGTGGGTGTGGTGAGCCCACACTTGTAGTTATTTACTACAAGTTATCAACCTAGAAACACTACCCGAATCGGGTAGTGTCACGCCTACCCCGAAAGGGAAATGGCTTAATGGTATACATACATACCAGGTTGAGCAAAAAAGTGAACTCGATATCCAAGAATTTTTCGATTTCCTGGTTGGAAACTTTCCAAGAGAACTAGCACAACAAATTTCTGGGTATCTAGTTGAGTTTATTGGTCGACCTGGTGATTGGTATAATCTGCTTGAGGTAAACCTCCGAGGGTAAGTTGCATGAAAAATACCTGGACATCGATTCGATATTTGTAATCGACCTGGTGATCAGTATGATCTTCTGGTTGGAAACTTCCCCGGAGAAGTTGCAGGAAAAATACTTGGATATCGAGTTGATTTTTTTGGTCGACCTGGTGATCAGTATTATCTCCTGGAGATAAACATTTTCGGAGAGGTTGCACGGAAAATACCAGGACATCGATTCGATATTTGTGAGCGACCTGGTGATCGGAATAATCTTCTGGTTGGAAACTTCCTCGGAGTAGTTGCACAAAAAATACATGGGTATCGAGTTGACTTTTTCGATCGATCTGCTTTTGGGTATAATCACCTGAAGGCCAACCTCCCCGCAGAAGTTACACGAAAAATCTCTGGACATCGATTCGATATTTGTGATCGACCTGGTGGTCGGTTTGTAATCCTGTTGGAAAATTTCCCCGGTGAAGTTGCAGGAAAAATACTAGGATATTGAGTTGCATTTTTTGGTAGACCTTGTGATGAGTATAATATCCTGGAGGTAAACCTCTCCGCAGAAGATGCACGGAGAATACGTGGATATCCAGTCGACAGTTTTTATTGACCTGATTATCAGTGTAATCTCCTGGTGGGAAACGTCCCCGAAGAAGGTGCACAACAAATGCCTGGACATCGAGTCGATATTTTTGATTGACCTGGTTATCAGAATAATCTCTTGGTAGAAAACTCTCCTGAAGGAGGTGCACGAAAAGTTCTTGGATATCGAGTTGACTTTTTTGCTCAACCTGGTGATCAATATAATCTCCTGGTGGGAATCTTCCCCAAAGAAGGTGCACGAAAAATACCTGGATATCGCGTTGACATTATTCATTGACCTGGTTATTAGCATAATCTCCTGGTGACAAAATTTCCCGAAGAATGTGCACAAAAAATACCTTGACATCGATTCGATATTTGTGATCGACCTGGTGATCAGTATAATCTCCTGGTGAGAAATATCCCCGGAGAGGGTGCACGAAAGATATTTGGATATCGAGTTGACTTTTTTGCTCGACTTGGTGATCAATATAATCTCCTGGTGGGAATCTTTCCCGAAGAAGGTGCACGGAAAATACCTGGATATCGCGTTGACATTTTTGATTGACCTGGTTATCTGCATAATCTCCTGATAGGAAATTTTCCCGAAGAAGGTGCAAGAAAAATGCTTGGATATCAAGTTAACATTTTGATCGACCTGGTGATCGGGAAGATCTTCTGGTGGGAAAATTCCCAGAGAAGGTGCAGAAAATTTTCCCGAAAAAGTTGCACGAAAAATGCTTGGATATCGAGTTGAATTTTTTGGTCGAGCTGGTCGGGACATCATGAACAACAAAATATCCAAAGAGAAGGAATTTCCACGGAGTGTCATTTGCAATACATTTTGGGCGGGGTCTTTAAAAGGATTGAAAATCAATTGAAATTTGAAGGAAAATGC
This sequence comes from Andricus curvator, assembly GCA_932195095.1. Classification (NCBI taxonomy): domain Eukaryota; kingdom Metazoa; phylum Arthropoda; class Insecta; order Hymenoptera; family Cynipidae; genus Andricus; species Andricus curvator. Next base: position 796,081 of record CAKNYM010053213.1, read on the forward strand.
TGTTCCATATGGTTGTGAAGAATCTCAGTTTTTATACACATGATGTTGGGATATGAAAAATCTAGTTTTACTTACAGAAAATTCCATTAAGTTGAGTGGTAAAAACGACCGCAGTCAAAATTCGCAATACGTCTTCTTTCACCATTTGAACGAATTCTGCAAATTATTGTTCAAGAATGTTTAAAAAATTGAAAAGCAGCATCTTTTTCAAGTCTTTTCTGTTTATTTGGATATATTACAATATTTGAAATGTTTGTGAAATCCTTAAAATATTTGGAAATCTTGGTGAATTTCTGGAAGCCTTTTAAACTATGCAAAATCTATGTGAAATCTTAAAATTTCTGTGAAATCTTTTGGAATCTTTGAAATTTTTGAACATTGATTAATATTTTGCGGGTGGGCGAAGTCGAAATAGAAGAAAATAATTCTTTGATCGCAGTTTTGGAAAGATCGTAAATGTTATTTTTGTTTCTTAATCTGGATAATATGCCTAATTTTCACAATTTTTTTCAGATTTTTTCTTTGAGTTTATGTAGGAAAAATTAATTTTTGTATGAGCACCTGAAAATGAAAAAAAAGTCAAGAAGCTCTGTACATAATTTTTTTCAGCATAGAAAAACTTTCTCATGGTTAATATGTACTTCCGAAAAATTTGAGAAGATCAGATCATTGAAACTGACGAGTTGCTGAATTTCTTTAATTAACTGGTCATTCTAAACGATCTGATCTTTCCAATGTTTTGGAAGTGCATTTCGAACATAAGAAAGTTTTTCTACGATAAAAAAAATTATTCATAATTTGTGGAGCTGCTATATTTTTTTGATTTTCAGGACTCCATAAAAGATTCAATTTTTCCTATATGAACCTGAATACAAATTCTGAAAAAAATTATAGAAATTGGGCATATTATGCAGTTTAAGAAACAATAATGACATTCACGATTTTTCCACAACTCTGCGATTGAAAAACTTTTTTATTTTTTTTCGACTCAGTGAAACCCTAAGATATACACGTTATAAGGGACGCGAAACGAAACTTATCAGTGCTTTCCGATTTATAAAATTTTTTATATGCAAGAATATACAATTATACATATATAAATATCCAAACATACATACATGTATTTCGTAGTGGTGAATTATAAAACCCAGGCGGAAAAATTATATATGTGACCGTCCGCGAAGAAAGGGACCTCATGCGTAAAGCTGAATTTTCCAAGACGGGCGATCGTAGCAGAGCCCGCAAGCTAGCATTTGAGTAGTGGGGATGCTTCTACGAAAATCACCCCCTCACTTACTACTACACTTTTAGGCACGTCCCAGTGGTGCTCACGGACACGTCGCGTACAGCTGTAGTGGTAAGTGGTGGGGCTGGCTTTCTTAGGCCTCTCGTTCGGTCTCCGCGTACGCTTATCATGCCTATGAAAAGCAATTAACTTAAAAAATGTCTGATTATTGGAAATGAAAGAGTAACTCATAAACTATCGATTTGCGTAAGAAAATGAAAATCGATTTTTTTCGCATCAGGTCCCTTTCTTTGCGGACGGTCACATAAGTATAGTTTATACATAGTGTGAAATATCACAGAAAAACTGGGGTTTCTATTAGAACAAATTTTTGGTTCCAAAGGAGCTGCAACAAAAAGGAACCTCTTGCTGAAAAGGAACCCAAAATGATAAATGGTTTCTAAATTAACCCAAAGTATGGATTCAAATGTTTCTAATTGGGAACCGCAGAACTGCGATATGCCATCTGGTGGCGAAAAATATTACTGGTTAAAGTGGGTCGGTTTCAAATACCACCTGCTAATTGTATTGAAAATAGTGAAACGAAATAATTAAAATAGCTGTGATTAAGAAACTGTCATCAAAGAAAACGCGTTTTAGTTTAGAAATGGATATTAGGGGAATGAAATTCACTCTCAAGAAGACGAAAAGCAGATATTTTTTTTCTCTCTTTGGGTGCTCTATTAAAGTTTGCAAAGACCAAGCAGTTCGTTTTCATAAATTTCCGGAATCTAAAAAAAGTGATGTATTATTGAAATTGATTTAAAAAAAAAAGTCAGTTGCCAAGAATTAGAATCTATGAAAAAATCAATTAACTATTTTGACAAAATTAATTTCCGATAATCGCGTTCCTACTATTCGGTTTTTTATGAAAGTGCAACCTAACCTAAAAGTAACGAATTTTTATTACAAAAAAACTATTTTCCACAATGAGATAAAGTGATGATTCTTTACGGCTAGTCTTACAGTTTATATATTTTTTGTATTTCACACTTCCATGCTTATATATGACAAATTTAATCAAATTACATGCACAATCGAAATAAGAGTGCAACAACGTGTTTGCACTTTTTCCCCAATCGAGCTTTGCAACTGCACACAACATCTTTTACGACACCTTAGAAGTTTATTGGTCCTCTTATTTTATGAGGTTTGTCCCTCAAACTTGAAGTTTGCATACAAAATACAATTATATTTTAAGACAAGTTTCGTCTTTCGGCTTCTTTACTACAAAATATGACATGTCCAGCATGCAAAACTCCCTGTAAAAAGGAGAGCATTAAAGTGGATTATATGGCATTGAAAAAATTGTACACTTTAATGCCTATAAATCAACACAAATTCCGTTTTTGTCCGAATGTTGATTTAACGGCATTCGAATGCATTGATTGTATTCGATATATCCGGTCGGAAAAAGCATTAAATGGCATTCGACTTATTTGGTAATTCAACAGCATTGAACGGCATTACTTCCATTCTATGCCTTCGATCGCTGAAGGCATTGCATGGCATTAAACTGATACGGTCATTCAAGTGCATTTAATGGCATTAAATCAACGGCATCACAAAGAAGCCACTTTAATGCCATAATTTTTTTGTGTGATTCAAAATGATTCGAACGAAAACTGTCTAATGCCATGAAGCGCATTCGGACAAAAACGGAATTTGTTTGGATTTATAGGCATTAAAGTGTACGGTTTTTTCAATGCCATATAATCTACTTCAATGCTCTCCTTTTTACAGGGCTCTTTTTCCTTCAACAAAATTTCTGCAGAAAGGTTTAATGCCGTGAACCGACAAATTTTAGCGATACTTAGTTTCATTTTTTCCTTTGAAATTCACAAAAAACCGGCCTTCCACCTGTCAGACGTCCACAAACTACCCATTTACGGCGGCCATCTTGTTCATGTGACGTCACGATTTCGGATCCCAATAGAGCCTTTTTGTCAATTCTGCCTTGACTCACTTCTTAGATTTTACAAGTCAATGATTTGCACATTTTGCTTTATAATTCGAATTAAATAATATTGCACTGAGAAAAATTTAATGAAGAAACTAAAATCGTAGCCATTAGTCATTATTGAAACAAAGATATCGCACATGAAATGTGATAGTTTTTAAGGTTATGTTGAAATCCGATGTTTTTACTACGCATGCACAATAATTTTTTAAGAAGCTAGGTATGTCTATAATTCAATTTAATTTGTTTGGAAAAAGAATAAAAAAGGTTTTTTAATATTTATCTGTATGACTATTCATAGTATTTATTGATTTCAAATAGGCCCGCGCTTTTCGGCACATGCGCAGTTGAAAATGTCGGCACCCGGCGATGGCCATCTATCGGATATCAACGAACTAAAAAGGAACCCTTAATACGAGTTCCTTTAGACCTAAGTTCTAAATGATCCCAAGTTTTACTTGAGCCGCAGCATTACTGAACCCTCAGTTTTTCTGTAATTATATATAATTTTCATTTGTTTTATATAAAAATTGTATGAAACAAATGAAAATTATATATAATACTTCACACTATATATAATTTTTCCGCCTGGGAATCGATTGTTTGCTGCGATCATATGAGTTTATATGAGTCTTGTTATACTGACTTATTTATTACTTATGACTTATTATACATTCACATTTCATAAAATTAAAAAAATATGTAGTAGTCAAAGTGATTCAAGTAGGTACGCACTTTCGGTTTTTTAAATGTCCCGATAAATATATTTTATTGACCAAACGTAGACATTAGACACCACAGAATTTTAAAATTTTACTTTGAAATATAAAAAATTAAATTAGTGTTGAATTCTTTAAACTCGAAATGACTTAAAAATATACCAGTCTTTTTACATTTCTCTTTCATATCTTCTATTGTTATAATTGGCCAAATACATTTTTAATAAGAACAAAATAACATACAAGTAGAGTGAAGTTAAATCTTTGAAAAAATCGTAACATATTCGTGTTTGATATCAAATTAATCAGTAATGGACAAAAAAGTATAATACGTAATCATATTTCGACTTCAACTATTCATTAAAGAACGCGAATTGGCATTAGCGCGTCAGAGTGGCAAAAGAAAGCTCCCGCGAGCTGTCCGCTCCACTAGCGCACATCTGTCGCATTTCTCGGAAAAACCGAGGCGAGAACGAGGAAGGACGAGACGGGACGAGGAAAACGAGACAAACCGAGGAATAGGCCTAGGAAAACGAGACGAAACCGAGGAATGAACGAGGCGAAAGCGAGCCAGGCCCGGTATTTCTCGTAACGGACGGTGGCATCACTAATATGCACCACCAAAAACTTTCGGAAAAAGTAAAAAATGCGCCAGATATTTCATTTTTTGAAAATTGAGTGAAATTAGATCGAAAACGGCTCATTCGACTCCAGTATTTAAAAAATTCAAATATCCATAGATTTTCGAAAACTTCATTCCCCTCCGATGGGGGGGTGGGGGGGCTAATGAAATGGTGTATGAATCTCGTAATCTAAATAAGATATCGGGATTGTGCTTGCGTGGTTTTGAAGTACTTCAAGTGCGCTCATATGCACCACCAAGAAAACTAATTGCGCTCAACTTTCAAAATTACTAATGCGTCAATATCTGGAGAATTTTGTACTTTTCGCGAAAGTTTTTGGTGGTTCATATGAGCGCATTTGAAATAGAATATGTTGCTATCCTGAAAATCGATTTTAGCTTTATTAGTACGAATTTAACACCAGCATTTCAGTAGCCCCCACCATTTGCCACTAATTAATAACTCAGTCAATTAACTGGCGCAAAATTTGTAATTGGTAGTGCATTTGAGCTCATTTGAAACTAAGAAAATTAATCACCGATTTTTTTGCAAAACCTAATTTTTAAAGAAAATTTCACCTGCTTCCCCTCTTTTGACATTTGATAACTCGGTCACCGTGAGAGTGCAACATTATTCTCCGAGATGGTGTACTTTAAAATTAATATTTTGGAGATGGGGGGTGGGCTACTATTTCAGTAGCCACCCACACATTAAGACTTGTAATACATCCTACAATTTTTTGGCCCAAATTTTATTGGTGTTGCCAAAGACTATCTTCTGTGTTGCATTTGGGTGCATTTGGAGCGCATTTGAATCCATATGGTTAGATATTAAAATTCATTTGAGGGGGGGGGGGGAGTAAGTGAAATGGACCTCGCTATTATTATTTTTTTGTTTCACGCAATTTATAAATGAAAATATAAAATTAATATTAAAACAAAATTTGTGGTTCTTCATAGTATCTATTATCCAAAATAATAGAAAGATATACAAGGACAACATTTTTGATAATTGATGAAAGATGAATAATATGAATAATAATAATAATAATGAATAATTCTTAATTTCAGAATTAATATATAATATTGATGTGTAATAAATGAAAATCAAAACGTTGCGTTTTCATTACATATTCTCAATTTTTTTTATGGATTGAAATGTTCATTTATTAAATTCTCATATAACATTATACAACATTCGCTTTTTTTTTAGTTTTTAAGAGTACAAAATGCAATTTTCAATGTTCATAATTTGTCAACAGTTTAATTTTCAAAGGTTAAATTCTAAACTGCTGAAAATTAAAGAAAATTGAAAGTTGATTTTTCAACAGTTAAAAATTAAATGAACGATTATCTTGAATTTTTAATTTCCTGCTATATTTAATTGATAAAAATTCAATTTTTTCCAACGAAAAACACTAACATAAACCAAAGTTGTTAAAAGATTCTAAATCTTGTTCAAATTATAATAATTTTTATTTAAAAATACCAATTTCCGATGAAACCCCCCAATGCAACTTAAAATTGTTAAAAAATTATCAATCTTCTTTGAAATCTAATGATTTTTGAATAAAAATATCAATTACGAACGAAACACATTAACATAGTCTAAAATTGTTAAAGTTTGTAAATCTTATCATTTAAAAAAAATCTTTGGATTTACTTTGAATGATTTTTCTTTAAATATACCGATTTCAGGTTAAGCACATGAAAATAACCTAAAGCGGTTACAAATTGTAACTATTCTTCGAAATCTAATTTTTTTGAACATCAATAATTACCGGCGAAGCACATTAACATAACGTAAGAATCATTTGTTCCAAATTGCGAATCTTTTTTGAAATTTAATAATTTTTGTTTAAACTAACCGATGTCATGTGCTAAACTTCAACATAACCCTAAATTATTCAAAAACGATCAATCTTCTTCGAAAACTACATATAAGCTACAGTTGTACCAAAAAATTTAATACTGATTTTCGGTGGAAAACGCCAACACAGCCTGAAATTGTTGTAAAGTTTTGAATCTTCTTTAAAATCTGATTTAAAAAAATTAAAATTATCAATTATCCTCGAAAACCACTAACAGAGTCCGAAATTGTTCAAGCTTGTGGATTCTATTATTTTAACCACAAATCATTGCATTTAAATCGAATTATTTTTGTTTAAAAATACCAATTCCAGGTGAAACACACCAACCTAGCCTAAATTTATTGAACAATTGTAAATATTCTTTGGAATCTGATAATTTTTCAGTAAAAATACTAATAATTTTCGAAAGCTAACATAATATAATATAACATAAAATCGTTTAAAATTGTATATCAGTGCGTAACCTAAAATTGTTAACACATTCTGCAGCTTCAAAATCTAATGATTTTTGTTTATAAATTTTTATTTCCGGTAAGAAATTTTAATGAAACCCAAAACCGTGAACAGTGGAAAAAAATTTAATTTTTGAAATCTATTAATCAATCATTAAAAATACCCATTTCCGGTGTAAAGCGCTAAGATGACCTAAAATTGTTGAAAATTGGAAATCTTCATAGTGGCTTTTCTTAAAAAATACTAAATTTCGGTAAAAAAAAAATACAACCCCTTAAATTAAAAAAAATAGGTCCTGGAAAGTTTATGATTTATATTGAAATTCTTGTTTGAAAATACTAATTTACAGAAAAAAGTACTGACATAAAACATGTATAATATTTTCAAAAAATTTATTAGATAAATTGAAAGTTTTAATTTAATCGCGTAAGAACATTAAAAATCACAAATGTTTCTTAATTCGTATAAAGGTTTCCTATGATTTTTCTTATTGAAAGGGATTATTTGTAGTTTTAATTTTCAAAATTTCAAATTTAAGATATAAAACAACTTCAAGTAATAAATAGCCAATCAGGTTTTCAACAACAATGATTGAGAAATTTTCGATATATTTTGCTCGATATTTAGTTACACCACACCATAGTGGTGGCACTCCCATGTATAGTTTTGAAGGCATTACGTTTTAGTGTGCGGGGGAACCGCTAGGTGGCGCTGAGAGTTAGTAGAATGCAATGCGCATGTGCAACCATAATATTTTCAAATATTTCGAAATCTCGAAATTGGACATTAGTCGAAGCGTCAAATTTAATTTGTTGTGTTAACCTTGTTGTATACAATTTTCTGCAAGTTTTGTTGTGTATATTGTTATATACGTACTGTGTGTACTATTTCGTGCTGATGTAAGGAAATCTGTTGATTGGTAAGCATTGAAATAAAAAAAAAGTACCATTTGGTTGATTTGAGGTTACTTTGTTGTTTTCATATTTTGAAGCAGTAAGAAATAAATTAAAAAGGGATATAAATAAAAGTATTTTTGAGATATTAGGAGGTTTTTTTCTTCAAGCAAAGATTATCGTTTATAAAAATTTCTTTGTTAGAGAAATAAGAAATATTATTCTAAGACATAATTTCAAATCCAAAAGCCAATTAATCCTTTGCATTACAACGATTACAACAAATCATACTTCTAGTATTTAAATATATATTTTAAGTATGGAAAATCTTTTTATATTTATCAATTTTGATAATTTTGAAAGTCTATTTGCACGAAATTAAGCGAAATTTAATATTTACGAGAATTTGGGGGAAGCAGAGTTTGGAATGAATTGCTGTCAGGGATTTGTAGGTTCACTGACTTATAGTGTCCGGGTGAACCGCTAGATGGAGCTGATTTTGAAGCCAAGTCTTCAAAACGATACATGGGAGTGCCACCACTATGCACCACACTTTTTTTTAGATAGATGTGATTGTTTGCATGTGTGCAACATTTTCAATTACTTCTTTTATTTATATTTATATTTACTTGTGTATAAAAATATATCGATAAAAACAGATTGCATTAAATAATAGGTGCATAATAAAGCAACGTTATTGTAGAAAAATTGGAAATAGAACCATTATATTCTTCCATTTTTGTATTTATGTTTAAACATAAATTTTTTCTTATATTTGTTACAAAATCTATAATCTGATGCTTCTGAATCAAAAGAAAAATGAAACTATTTTCACGAGAACGCTACTTTAACAAATTAAATTTTTTTCAAACATTCTACGTAAACCTAAGATCTTATGATATTATCTGAATGACGTGGTGTTCGAATCCCACCGGAGCTAGAGAGAATTTTTTTCACAATTTAAGTATCAATATTTTAAAAATATTAAAACGACCAGAAGACTGAAAAAATTTTAACATCATAATTATTACGTATTACCCTGGTCAAAAACCTTAACATCAAAATTTAATCTAAGATCTTATGTGTTTAAAATTAAACTTTCTAGAAATTTAATTCTACTGCGAAAATAGAAGTGAAAATAAAACAATTATCTTGCATTTTGCTATCATTTTAATTATCCTAAGATAGTGACACTGAACGGAATTTTCCACAGTTTATCATACTTCACGAGTAACATTTTAAAACCCGGAACTTTCAATAATTCACTTAAATTAGAGCAGAATATTAGAAATTGAGAAAAACTCACTGTTTTTATTTTATTTTTTGCTTTGTAATTTATCTTCTTCTAAATAAAATCAAATTTCTGATGAGGATGGAAATTTAATTTTAATATTGAATATTTAGTTTTAATTTTAAACATATTTATTCATTATTATTTTTCTATTTTTATTTATAAAATCATTCTGATATAGAAATTCATTATTATTAATTAGGTAATCCTCTAGAAGTAAAAGTAAATTATTAATACGCAATGCAAGTTAGTTTGTATGCCCTCTATGCTTGGATTAGAATAGTATAATAGGATTAGTTGGGACTTGGTTTATTTATAATTAACAATTTTCTACATAAATTCGAAATGTGTATTTTAATTGCACACTAGTATCAGTAATGTTTAAACAATACAATTCAAATCTAATAAGAGTGAGCTAACTTTCCTATCCAGCCCTTTCTTATTTGAAGCGAATGGATCGTTACATTTTTTATGTGAATCTTTAATTAAACATTTTTGATGATTGAGATGAGAAGTTTGTACATTTTGTTAGTCATTGTAATTCCAATAAATTTCGTTTAATCATTTTCCTTAACTACTGCACATAAATCCATAAAAAAATTTTCTTAAAAACAGAATTTTGTTTTAGAGGCATACTGCGATAATGCGTATTTTTTTAACAATGTCTTATCATAATGAGTAAGTAAAGACATTATGCAATAATATTGCACGGTGAGCGCGAATCAACTTTAACATAAAAAAGACATTACAAGAAGTGTTTTTGCAAAAAATTATTCTTATATAGCATACGCATATTTTGCGCAAAAAAATGGTGGCAGCGCTTTTTTTAAAATTTAAAATTTTAATTTTCTACAAAAAATTCTATATAAAAAAATCTTTTTACTCAGGTATTGTTGAAAATTTAATATACGGTTAAAACAGTTCTTCAAAATTTCTGTTTAAAATTATAACTGTTGAATCTACAAACGGTTATAAATTCCTTTGGTGCAAAAGGTTATATAAAAAATTATATTAGTAGACTTTTTTGCAGAATTTTCTCTTTGGATGATGTTCTGATATGTATTACAAAAAATTCTCGAAGCGCTTTTTTTGAAAAACAATTTTTATTCTTATTTTTTTCATTTATGAATTCTAAATATAATAGGCTTATTTTTGCTTAAAAGCTGAGTAAAAATAGTCAATGAAAGTATGCTTCAAAATGAGAACTGTATAATCTACAGAGTTTCTTTTATATTTGAAAAAAAACCTTTTATCACAGCAAAAGTTGTCGAAACATTTTTTCAATCACCGGTTCATCTCAGGTTATAATTAAATAATGCTGCCATGATTAGAAAATTAAGCTTACAATTTTGCATTGGGAATTAATTAAAGAGTATTTTTATAGCAACATAAAACAATATCCAGTAAACATCATTTAAATTCAAGGATCTTTGATTTAAAGTGGGTTGAGGCTCACCGTGATTGACTTTAGTCTAGGAATTGTTTTAGAGTAAATAACCTTATAGTCTATCACTTTAACTTAAAAATCAATCTGAAAGCTATGCCCACGAAAAATGTTTCAGGGTTTTAGTTTCCTCTTACCATTCCGGTTATGAATAGGTTTGATTTATTTTTTATTTTACTTTAAGACGCTTGCATATGATAACCGTTTTGGCCTTTCCCCAATGCATGCCCCTTACATTCTCTCATCTCTTCTAACCACATAATCTTACTTGCCCGTTGTTCATTTCCATTTAAGATCCACCTTATTCTGTCATCCATGCTCTCACTAGCTGTTTCATCCTCATTACATCTCTCTAAACCGTGTCCCCATAATTCCAGCTCTTTATCTCATACTCTATATCTTTTTTTCTCTTCGTCCATCCAGTAACTAAACTCTCTCATTCCTTCCTCCATCCTAAATCGTATAACTTTATTCAACTTACTCTTCTTGTTTACCTTTCTTGAATATTCTGGTTCTCCTTCCGTCTTCACTACCCTATAGGCCTATGTATACCATCTATTATACCTCGATTCGAAGCTTTTTCTCCATCTACTCTCTTCCTCTTCAACTGTCAGTTCATTGATCATTCTTCATTTCTTGCTAAACTCTGACGCCCACACTCATACCACATTCTCTCCTCCTCTGCTGCCTTTCTTCCTGTCACTTTGATCTTTCCATGTTACCCCTCATCTCTTTGTTTACAATTTTCTTATACACGTTTGTGCTATCCTGCTTCCCTTCTCCTTTCTCATCTTCTCTTCAAAGTTCCATACATCTCAGGATTCTCTCCTGCATACTATCCCTTATCTTGGGCTTCTTCCATCCCCAGATCTCCACTCCGTAGCTTAGTACTGACCAAACTAAAGCATCAAACATCCACACTCTCATCTTCCAATCGTCCTCAAACCTTCTTTTCTTTAAGCCCCACACTTACCCCATCAGTTTGCTTTGTACTCTTCGAACGCTCTCATCATCAAACTCATCCCTCTCTTGTCATCCATCCAAAATTTCCTCTCTCATCCCTTATCCACCACATCTCAAAGCCTCGTTCTCTATACCATCCTCTCCTGTTGCCTTATTTCTTTTCAGCCTCACTCTCGCCATATTCACCTCCTACCTACATGTTCCGTTATCTGTGCTATCTCCTCCCTGTGTTGCCCTCCTCTTTTCACCTCATACCCTATTTCGCACTCCCCTAACACTGTCTCCAAAAATGTAGATTAAAAATTTATTATGGAGCAATACATTGTGTAACGAAATGATTGCTAGTACAAAAATATTTGAAGGGATTAGAAGCTGTGAGGAATGGCAATCTCAATAATAAGACTAATGTAAGACACAAACACAAATTTATTACAAATTAATTAATTTAAATTTGAGAAAAGTAATATCATTTACTAGATATAATGCACAATATAGTCGAAGATATGGGTCGACACTTTAAACCGTGTTTTTGGTTACAAACTAATTTTATTATAATTTATGTCCACTCATACAACATTTTATTTGGTTTTTGTCTGCAATTTTTCCATTTCTATACTCATAATTTTGAGATGTGATTGGTTATTGCTTAATTTCACCCTTAGAATTATTACGTATACATAAAATGCACATACTATAATATAGACATTTTACACTTTCTATTTATCCTCATTGTATCCGCACTCACAACAATGCCTGTGTATATAATAATAATATATAATAGTACATTTCGAATCCTTCTCTATCAGATTCTATCAGAGTGACCAATTAGAAAAGCTAGAATCGATATAATTTTTTCCATTCCTTAAATTATTTTAAGTGGTTAGGATTAGGTCTTAACGAATTTAAACACACGGTGATTGATCGCTTGTGATGGTCTGTCATTTTCGTGATCAAAATGTTCCAGTTGTACTTCTCTGAAAGCCTCCATCTGAAAATAAAATCGAGTTACATAAATATTATAATAATAACTTTAATAAAGCATTCATAATTCATATATTGTAGGCTCAAAAATGAGAAAAAGGCAGTTCGAGATGCGGTCGGCAAACGCCCTCAGATAAGGGTTTTTTAGTGGTGTGAAAATCACATTTTCTTATTGTTATTATTTTTTAACCCCTAATTTCGGAAAAAGAGATATGCTAAGAGCTTCAACTTGAGCCGTCTTCAAAGGAAACCGGACTAAAAGAAAGGCTTCCAACCACCTCTTCCTCAATACCTCCCCCCCCCCTTGACACAAAATTATTGTTTGATTAATTTTGAATTTCTATATAGGAAGCAGATTTTCACAGGGTTTGCCAGCATTTTTCTACAAATGGCCATTGCAGTAGTCGACTATGGAAATTTTTAATTTCTTTTCGTGTGCAATTATATGTAAACAAAATGACAAAGTTAGCATTTTCCGCAATATGATTTTTTATCATTTAAAAAAATGCCGCAATAAACTCACTATTGTTTAGCAAGATTACATCTGGTCTTATAGAACATAAATAAGTCTATTAATATTTAACCTAATTATTACAAACAATTATTTTGAATGAATTCTTGACATTCGTGCTTAACTATTGAAAAGCATTATTTTTTGCATCCAGGATTTGTTAGATTGACTGCTAGATCGATATATAGTAATGACTTATTACCATACGTCAACAATTGTTATTGTAATAAACAGTCGTATCAACAATTACTCAATTCTGGTTTTTATCTCTAGGCACTTCTTCTCCTCATCGAATCAAATTTAAATTATTTTAAAAATGATTTTCTGTGCGAAATATTCTTAAAAGTGAATAAATCTAATTGTTTGTAACAAATATATTGAACAAATGTCCCACTTGAACGGTTTTCCATATAAAATTTTTTTTCTCCATTGATTCTTCTTGGAAGCAAGCTAATATTGATATTACATCAAGATATTTTGCTGCAAATTAAATTAACAATCGTTAGAAACAAATTATTAAACAAATGTCTAGCTATAACAGTTTTCTATATGAATAACTGATTTTTTTTGTCTAAATGTTCGGAATGCGTAGATATTGAAGTTTTATCAAATCATTCGAGGAACAATGACTAATTGCCATTTATTATAACAAACAGTATAACAAAATGTTTGAGCTGTTAGGCGAATAATGATATTTGCGATTTTTTCAAATAAATAATAATTCGATGAATACAAAAATGTAATAGTTTTGTACATAAGTAAGTGAAGTTTTTGTTCTCACTGTTGAAAAACAACCAGATGGTGATATTGTAGCAAGTAATGATTTGATCTAATTATTGGGAAAAGGATTAATATTTTTATAAACGAAGCTTTAAGATCCAAATTATTTGTTTACATGAATGGTAAATTTAATTACTAGCTTAAAATCTCGATTGCATATTAATATCAGTTTGTTTCCAATAAGATTCAATAGAAAAAAAAATTTCTACAAAAACACGTTTAATTGGGACATTTTTTAAATATACTTGTTATAAGCAATTGAGTTTATTCACTTCTAACAATCTTTCGCAATTGATAATTATTTCTGAAATATTTTTAATTTGGACAAATCGGAACGAGAAGTGTGGCCCACAGATAAAAATCAAATTGGAATAATTGTTCATAAAATTGTTCATACCAATAGAAATTGTTGATGTACGGTGATAAGTCGTAAGAATATATCGATCTAGCAGAATTTTTTCAGAATTTGTTTATAATAACTGTTTTTAATAATTATGTTTATTATTAATATAATCATTTACGTTCTATGAGTATAGATTCAATAATACTGACCGATAGTGAGTTTATTTCAAGGGTATGTCACGCCAGCCATTCCAGTCTATAGGAAGTTGGTTCCCAGCTTGACTCAGCGGAGAAACAGCGAAACTGTGGCGCTGATCGCCTTTCGCCAAAATGTTGTGTTTAAATTTTGACAAAAGACTCATAAGTGTCAAAATAACTAAAATGGACGTGTCAAAATGCGACGTCAAAATATAACCTTTGAAATCTCTTCACGTGTAACCCGCCTAACGTAACAATTTTATGAAAAGTTTTAGAATTTTTGCTTCTTTTTGGTAAATTCCCTCTGTTGGACGTCGGTATTTAACTAGTTTACGTGTTATTTTACGAGTTTGGGTATACATAATCACAGTGCATAATATAAATATAAAGATAAGAAATATATCAAATATTGTTATCATAAATTACACCTTCTTTTACACGTAACTTATATATGTTTAATTCATAACTACAAAATTAGATGCTTATATCGCGTTAATATTTTATAAATGTGAATATAATCGAAAAAATTCATGATTCTAATATTTTATTTAAATTTAAACAAGATAATTGGGCGAAAGGCGATCAGCGCTGCATTTTCGCATTTTTCCCGCTGAGTCAAATTGGGAACTATAATCATAATAATCGTGTCATGCCCCTGGTTTATTTCGGCATTTTTTTCTTTAGAAAAAATAATATTTTTAAAAATTCTAACTCTGTCACTTTATTTGTTAAAATATTATTGTACAGAAAAAGAAAATTGAAAATCCAAGCTAGAAAGGTTTTCCAGAATTTAATTTTGAGTGTTTCGGAAAAAACCTCTTTTTCATGGAATGATCAGCATTATACCTGGTGATCGAAATAAATATTAAATTAAAAAACAGAAAATTATTGTAATTGCTTGGAATTTACCTGAAAAAGATGCTAGCAACTTTTTTCGACATCAGTTAATTAATTCACTGAATTGAAGCTTCATACAAGATTCATACAATTTACAATTTACCTGTTTGAACTTCTTCCAGTTAAATTGCAAGCAAATATTTGTAACTTACTATAGTTACATTCAAACTAAAATAATTTGTTTAAATGTTATGTTTTTCTTCTGTAAACAGCTTAACATTTTTTTCATTCATTCTTCCTTGAACTGAACTAATAAAATTGTCACTGGTTGAATCAGTATCTTGAGGTATCACTGTTAAATCAGTGATTTTCCGATTTTTACTGGGTGAATCAGTAAGCGACTTAACTAAAACAGCGTACTGAACATACCAGTGATGCCAAATTATAAATTAAAACCAGTCATATAGCGCTTCACACGACCAACAAATAAACCACCAGTCGTCTGGTATGAGAGTGGGGAGGCCCCTGGACACTTGGGTTTACTTTGAGCGACGCGACACGTTGACGTAATGACGGGCCTTCCAACAGTTAGGCGCAATATATTATATTCTTTTATATTTCAGCCCAGCCTTCATTTATTGTTGTGAGAGTAAAGTGTGGTTTTAAAAGATAATTTTGCAAAGATTAGCACACAAATGATAAATGATAAGTGTCGTACCTAAGCAGCTGACGGACGACAACACGTACGACCAGATGACTACTGAATACTGATACTTAGTAACCAGTGAACCTCTCTGATTAAACTAGTGACGGAATTCCACTGAGTTAACCAGTGAAATCTGACTGATTGCCAGCAACACACTTCTGGCTGGTTCAACCAGTGAGATTTCACTGGAAATCAGTGAGGTTCACTGGTTAATTTCAAGACACATTATTACTGAAGATATTCTTTTTCTGGCGAGAACTTTCAACATTTTGTTTTTAGTAAAAGAAACAGTAGAAATAATTTTTCTTTAAAGGAGAAAAATTGAGGGGTAACATTTCACAAAATAGAAAATTGAAGAGTAAAAACGATTACATTGAAATAGTAACTCTAGGGCTAAATCTTCGAGTATTGTTGTCTAATAGGCCAGTCAGTAGGACCCTCATTTTAGCCACTTGAAGAGTGGACGGCTGCACAGGAGCAAGCCTACCAGGAGCGGTGCAGATCTCTGACACCGATGACAACAATCTTGTTGCCACAGTGGCAACAAGAGCCGTAATGATGCACAAAGAAGGAGAGCCCGCTTATTACGTCTTTCAAACAGCATCCAAGGCACCTCACAGGGGCCATGGCTGCAAAAACATCATCTGAAGCAACTTCTCAGGCTCGTTCTACGGACAAGATTAGGAAGGATTCCAAATTTGGGCTCTGAAGGGGGACCGGATGCGTCCTGAGACGCCCCGAATCAGCCTATCAATGACTGAGATGGGAATCTCCATGATGCAGATTAATTTCCACCACAGCAAAGGCGCCTGGGCGGTTCTAACCAGGCGCATGTCAGTGGTGCAGACAGGGATTGCCCTAATCCAAAAACCCGTCAAGGGTCTTGGTGCGATTTTAGTTCCTAAGATCAGCTCCAAGGACCTCACCGTTATAAAAGTGAGGCTCAGGGGCAGACGCGGATAAAGATTGGAGGTGTATATCGCCTCGGCTTATTTCCCTGTCAGCCTCTGCCTTCTAGAGAAAAGGAGGTTCTAATTCAGCACTGCGAGGAGAACAGGATTCCTCTGCTGTTGGACTGTGACGCAAACTCGCACCATACAGTGTAGGAGAGCACAAACATTAACGGCAGAGGAAGAGTTTTAATTGAATACCTAGTGGGCACTACGCTGGAGATTGTAGATCGTGGTGATACTCCCACATTCCAGATTAAAAACAGGATTGAGGTCCTTCAATTGAGGAGCAGGATAGTGGGCTGTAGTCTTCAATGAGGAGTCTCTCTCGGACCACAAATATATCTTGTTTTGGTAAGCTCTAGGAAAACCGGCGGTTTCAAAGATCAGAACTTCGAGGAATACACTTTGGGACTCATATAAAGCTCAACTGAAAGGTTGGCTTGTGGTATTCCTCACAAGCTACGGTACAATAGATAAGTTACAGCACGCCGT
Organism: Andricus curvator; assembly: GCA_932195095.1. NCBI lineage: Eukaryota > Metazoa > Arthropoda > Insecta > Hymenoptera > Cynipidae > Andricus > Andricus curvator. The sequence goes on from CAKNYM010053213.1 coordinate 813,382, forward strand.
GGATTTTCTGCGGAGGGCTCTGATTACATTATATAAGAACAGTTGTGCAACAGGGCAAACAGAAATAAATTACCTTTAGACTGGGCTATCAATGAGACGGCTCAGTATGAATACAATAAAAACAAAAGAATTTATAAACCGGAAGTTTGGAGGAGTTACTGCGAGGAATCAAAGAACATTCCGGACACAGCGAGGCTCCAACAGATCGTGTCAAAAAATCCGGAAGCTCTCCTCGGGTTCATAAGGCTCGATGATAGTGAGTTTGCGGAAGACCAAAAAGCAACGCTGAATCACCGGATGGAAATCCACTTCCCGGGTCTTCAGCGAACTCAAACCGACCGAGAGTCCTTCTGCCCCTTTAAAACACCACGGGCGGATGGCGTCTATCCAGTGTTCTTACAAAAGGGCATGGATTTCGTCATCTCCCCCCTGACGAAACTATTTAGGGCAAGCATTTCCCTAAAACACGTGCCATCGGCATGGAAGGATGGCAGAGTGACATTCATTCCCAAACCTGGGAAGGAGGGCTATACTCCTGCTAAAGATTTCAGGCCAATCAGTTTAACGTCCTTCATCCGGAAGACGATAGAGAAGCTAGTCGAGAAAAAACTCTGTTGAAACTGCGCTGCATGCTGCCGTGGCAAAATTGGAGCAGCAGCTGGAACAGAGAGGGTATGCTGTGAGCGTCTTTTTGGATATAGAGGGTGCCTTTAGCAAAACCCTTCCAGGAGTCATCTGTCGAGAGCATTCAAGGTGTGGCGTGACAGTATAGCTGGTAAGCTGGAGAGGAAGATGCTGTGTCGGAGGCTACTCGAAGTCAGATATGGGTAGGCCTAGTCAGGGGAATAGCGCCGCAGGGATGCCCACAGGGGTGTGCCCTGTCAACCGCCCTGTGGTGCATTGTAGTAAACGGAATCCTTCATAGGCTACATAAGGAAGGGTATTATATCCAGGAATACGCGGATGACTTTGTAATCCTAGTCAGGGGGGCACATCTGGAAACGTTGATGGGTCTTACAAGGTCGGCGTTGCGCATTGTAGATCTCTGGTGCGACAGCTCAAGGCTCTCTGTAAATCCGGAAAAGGCCAGCCTGGTTATTTTCACGAGAAAGTCCAAAGTGTCGAAAGTTGATGCCCCTGCATGTTGTGGTGAAAGGATGACGATCTCAGACTCGGTTAAATATCTGGGGGTAATCCTAGATAGTGAACTGAACTGGGCGAAGCACTTTGAGACTCATTCCAGAAAGTTTGTCATGATGCAGGGATGATGAAACATCCCTGCATCTCTTATGCCAGTGCTCGGCTTTAGCCAGGCTCAGGCAACAAACCCTTGGGACCTATTTCATGGGACCTGAGGAAATTATAATGTGATCAGTAATTGACATACTGGGCTTCACGAGGAGGTCTGGAGTCAGCTCCTGAGGGCGAATAGTTGAGGGTGTGGCACAATAGGTCTTATAGTTTGGGCGCTAGGGGGGCTCCATCAGAGCTTCGCCTCCGCATATGAACTAAACTAAACTAAGTTACATAAAAAATACTTTCCTAATAATATTTCTGTAAATTGAAAAGTACACAGAATTCTATTATCTAATAGGAAATCTAAATTTTCAACTAATTTGAAGATTGGGAACATGTTGATTCATGGATAAATGAAAATTTTGATGATACATTTTTTGAAAAAATTATAATAAAACTACAAACTTGCATAATAATTGTAATTAGGGTTTAGAACTAAAATATTGGTATGCAACCCATTGTGGTCAATATTTTTGTTAACTGTGGCTCAATGAAAAAAAAGAAATTTTACAAAGTGGTTGCCATCGTTTCAGATAATGATAAGTTTAGAGTGATAATTTTGCAATCTAATAAGATGTTGGTAACCTGTTAAAATTTGAAGAATTAAAATTCTTAGTCGGTTTATAATTTTTTCATTTGTTAACAAAATTCCTAAAAAGCTGCAACTTGAGATCCGTGGCCATTGTCCACAATGCCCGAATGTGTGGGCATTGTCGACAATAACCGGGCGTTGTCGACAATACCCTATTCCGGTCTTTGACCGTAACATATATATTGGTGGGATTTATTTTATCGAAACAAAAATGAAGCAGGACACGCGAAACGGTGCTAAGTTTTCCTTTTGACAAAACTGAGTTTTTCCCAAAATCATACTTTCTCGATTTTTCATACCTATTTCAGTGAAAAAAGTAAAGTTTTGCGATGTTTTACCCTAAAATTTAGTATCAAAATGTATTAAAATATTATCGAATTCAAAAAAATTCAAACTAAGTAAATGAATTATACTAAAATAATCCATTTTTCACAATTCGATGGTCAATATAGGAGTTGAAGAAATATTTGACAATAGCAGATATTATTATCAAAATTAAAAAAGGTTGTACACTTAACTCCCAATATAAGACCGGTTTCAAGCATGGCTTGCCTTGGCCTTGGTCCTAAATCTGAGGAATCCAAACGTAAACAAGCAGGGCTGCATGAATCATTTCTGTTGAATTTTGACGCACACTAACAGCTGACGTAACGAATGCGCTGAGAGTGCGCCCCTCAAACTGTTCGTCACGCTTGACTGAGCACATCCTCCCCTTCGGCCTCGCGACTCCTTTCATCACTAAACTGCGGACGCCGTCAGTTCTAGGAACCGCGTAAACCGGAGGATCTTATATTGGGAGCTGAGTGTACTAATACCAGAAATGTTACTTTTATTTGTCAAAGACTCCGATTTATTTATAGAATAAATGAAATCATGTATTTCAGATGATTTTCTTAACGAGATTAGTACTAGTTTTATGTATAATACCAGGGAAAGATAAAGGGTGCTAAGTCCATCGCCATTTCCATTACATTTGGATTCCTCTGATTTAGAACCAAGGCCAAGGCAAGCCATAACCGAAACCGGTCTTATATTGGGAGTTGAGTGTATAACATTTTTTAATTTTGATAATAATATCTGTTATTGTCAAATATTTCTTAAAATCCTATATTGACCATCAAATTGCGAAAAATGGATTATTTTAGTATAATTCATTTATTTAGTTTCCCCGTTTCAATTAGAAACAAACATTTTGTTTAATTCTAAAAATATTAAAAGCATATATATTCAGTGGAAATAAAAACCTGTTGTTCAGTGACGATATGAGGAGCCAAAGATAATAACCAAGTTACAACTTGCGAACAAGGTGGTGTTGTTAAAGATCCTTGGTATGTTATATACGTTTGTGGATTCTGCAGTCCGAAAATTGACATTAAAAATGCTGGAATATCTGCTGTTGCTCTTATGTTCTTCACCTTAGATAGTCCATTTACTATCGGGTCAAGTGATGAATGGCTTGGATGTTTCACCTATAATTATAATTTTATTCAAAATATTAAAGAAGTACCATAGTCGAAAAACACACTTTGGTGCTAACATTTCGTCAGTTTCTATTGACACCTTTTTGTCTATAAAAAGAGGTTTGTAGGGCAAACAAAATGCAATTTTGTCTCAACAACTTGGCAGTTTTCTGGCATACTAAGAATTTTTGTTGACAAAAATATGCAAGGAAAGGAATTTTTGAATTTTAGCACCAAGTATTAGTAATTTTGCGAGTTCTTGCAATTTCTTCCACTATGCTAGTTTCAACATAAGTTACACAAGTTGGGTTACTAATAATAATCTAGTGGTTTTTCGGAAAAATAATTTTCAGGAAAATATAACATTCTACAAAATCATTACCTACCGTTGGAATAGAAAAGAAAGCACCAATCACAGAAAGACCGTCAGATTTACTCGTAGCATCCTTCATTGAGCCATAACTTTCTTTATAGTGCACCAAGTGCATCTCCAGTTGATAACTGTCAAGGAAAACATCAAAATTAATATTTTTGAATAAGGGGCCATCGATAAATCATGCAACAGCTTTTTCTGGAGGGTTGGGGGGGCGGGGTATCAGAAAAATGAAAAATGTTACTATTTTTGGAAATAACTACTGCTCGCAAAATCATTCAACATTGTTTAATTTGATCGAGTTAAGGTAAGACACTTAAAAAGATTCCAAAGTATTTCAGAGTTTATGGGGATTTTTATACAATTTAGAAGTTTTTTTTTAATTGATGCTGAATAAATTTCCCAGTGAGCCTCCTTAAAGCCGATTTTTGAGTTTTTGTCCTTGCAAAATTCTATGTAAACCACAAATGTAGAAAAAAATGTTGTTTTCAGAAAACATATTATTTTAACCCGAAAAAAATACTTTTTTTCAAGTAAAAATGACAAATTCGAGTATATATTTTTATAAACATAGTTTATAACAGTAACAATTCAACATTTTTCCTGTGCTCTGGCAAATTAGTTTATATATATATATATATATATATATATATATTATAATTTTATCATTTATAGAATATTACAGATTATACTATATTATTATATAGATAGAAACAAGTGTTTATAAAATTTGTTTATAAACATTTTCTTACCAAATTCATTATTTACCTATTTGAAAAAGTTATATATAATTTATATATAGTGGACAAAACACTGATATTTAAAAATTTTTTTTAAATAGAAAATTTTATAAAACAAATGAAAAATGTCATTGTTTTGTCCACTATATATAAACTATATATAACTTTTCCACCAGGGTACGAAATGCAATTTCAAATATATTAATTTTATTTGATATTCAGTTGAAACCAAGTATTTGTGCCGGTTAAAACAATGCTTTTTATGAAAACAAAATTTTTTATACGTTCGTTCTTTACGTAGAATTTTGCAAAAACAAAACATTAAAAATCGGCCTAATCGCGAAAAGCCTAATCAGAAAAAAATCAGTAAAAGAATTTTCGAGTGTCGGAAGGCAAAAAATATTAGATCTTCGAAATATAACCAAATTTTGATTCGTAAAAAATCAAATTTTGAAACTCACACAAATTCTGATTTGGAACAAGTGATTTTAAATTTTTTTATGAATTCTGACTTGCAACTCGGGTTATTTATGTAAATTCACTTTTTATAAATCAGAGTTTAGATTATTTCCAAAATTTCCTCTTCTATCTTAAAAATTACCTATTTTGAGACAAAATTATAATTCTTCAGGAATTTTTCTGTTTTACAGCTAAAATTATCATTCTTTATGGGATTTTTTTTATATTTCATTCATTGATTCCCCGTCCAAACTCAGAGTTATGATTCTTTTAGAAAATTCCCTACACCAAGTCACAATTAAAATTATTTCCAAATCTCCTGTTTCAAATCAGAATTAGGCTTATTTACAAATTTTGTTTATTATAATTCAGAAATATTGTAACTGCCTTTTTCCAAAATTGTAAGGAGGGAAGTATAACATTGTGAATAATTGTGACTTGGAACAGGACTGATTTTTAAATTCCCTTCTTCTAAATTAGAATTAAAATTATTTTCCAAAATTGCCCGTTCCATGTCAAAAATTACCTGTTTCGCGGCAAAATTATAATTCTTTACTGAAATTCTTGTTCCAAAGTGAACTTAAAATGAAAATGATTTTCTTTACGAAATCTTTACGATCAAAATTATAATTCGTTACGGGAATTCGCTGTCGCAACTCAGAACTATAATTCTTTGAGAAAATTCACTTGCTTAAGTTGCCGCCGAGCCTGGTCAGCGGAAGTCATTTGTATCTAATGAGGTCTTAAATGTGGAATAAAACATTTTTTAAATTTAGCACTTGGCTATGGACAAATATGATATTCAAAATCCGTGAATTATAATGATGCCAGCTATATGTTATTTTACTTTAAAATTTCAAAATTAAAGAATAAATGTTCAAGTTTATGTGAAATTTTATGGATAATTTTTTGATGTATTTTACTCAGATTAACTGCAGTAGCTTTAATTTATTAATGCAATATTTTACATAACTTGGCGAAATTCCGTAAGCTAAAATTTAGACAGATTTAAAAACTTATTAACAAAAATCATGAGTTTGGTTTATTTTTCAAACAATCGCATTTCTCAAAATTATCATCAAAAAATTTTGTACTTCTAGTACAAAAGTATGAATAGTCTCATTCCTAGGCTAATTTAGAAACTTATTAACAAACATAAGAAAATTATCCTCAAAATTATTAGCTCAAAATTATACTTTTATAGTTTGTCTTGAGAAATTTGTTCTTGTTTGATACAAGAAATAAATAAAACAAATTAAACATAATATTTCTCACTATGTATAACTGTTCCGCCTGGGATACTCTAATGCATATTATGCAATTTGTGTATGAAAGTTAATTAAAAATACTATTTCAACACGTAAAAATCAGAATAAAAAGGATATTCATAAAGTTACATTTATAAATCAAAAGTGCTTTATTGTTAAAAATTAAACGAATCCGAAAAGAGCATGAACAAATTATGTGAATTTTTGTTAGCACAAGTTCCTATTATTCATAGCTGTGGCTTGAAATTCTAATTTTCTTTTGTGAATTTCTTTCATGAAATATGATTGGTTGAACAATAAACAAAATTCATGATGTTTGTTAATGAGTTTCCAAATTAGGCTAGGAATGAGACTATTTATACTTTTTTCCTGGGAGTGCAAAATTATGTAAGGAATAATTTTGAGAAATGCGATTGTTTGAGAAATGAAGCAAATTTATAATGGTAGTTAATAAGTTTTGAAATGTGGCCAAATTTTAGCTTCCGAAATTTCTCCAAGTTAAGTAAAATATTGCACCAATAAATTCAAGCTACTCCATTTGATTTGAGTAAAATATACTGAACAATTTTCTATGAAATTTCATATACACTTAAACATTTATTCTTTAATTTTTAACTTTTTGAGTCAAATAACATATCCTTGGAATCGTTATAATTTCCAGATTTCGAATATTATATTTGTAAATTACAAATTGCTAAATTTAAAAAGTGTTATATTCCGGATTTTAGTCCTAATTAGGAACAGGGGACTCCCGCTGACCATGCTATGAATAGACAAATGTAATTCTGATGATTATTTCCTGGAAAAGGTCAAAAGGATAAAAATAGTGTTAGATCTTACTGCTTTCCATCAAGAGTATGCTCACTCCCATTTAGATTCGTATTACTCCAGTGGAAGTGGAAGCTGTCTAAGACATATACACCATCGAGAGGTCCACCGCTAATACTTGGTTTTGTAGATGTATAGACTGGCGAAAATGCCACTGTGCATGAAAGAAAAAAATCTCTTGTAATTTGAATTCGACACAAAAAAACAGTTGCATTTTTCCATAGAAAATTAAATTAAAAAGAAAATGATTGAAGACGTGCTAAAAAATTTGTAGGTAAAATTCGCAAGAGTAGATCACTTTGAATTTACTAGCGTTTGCAAAAAAAAATTCTTTATGTTTCTGATCTCAATACTGAGAACAATTTTTGCACAATTGAACGAAATTTGGTCGAGCAATCAAATTTTATCGTGATTGGTTTTTGCATTGTAATCAAAGTTTAGAAAAAGCTCTTTTCGAGCGTAATCTATTGCTTACTGTAGCAGCTAGTACATTAAATGTAAAGAAATTGATTTTACTTCTTTGATAATTGCAACAGTATTATTTGTAATTTAAATAATATCAGTTATAATAACGGAATAAACAAATAAGGGATAATTCACAAATTACTTTTAAAAATTTCTGAAATTTCAAACCCCCCACCCAGCACTCACTCCATGCAAGATACTGTAAGATTTGCTCAACCCCCCGCCCGAAATCTTACCATGATTTTTCACAAGGTTTTCAAGTTTGAAAATTCAACTGTTTTGGAGAAAATTCGTATTTTTGGCTCGACTCTTGAACAATTTAGTAGAAAATTCCACTATTTGATCGAAAGTAGAAGTACTTTGTTAAGAATTCATTCTTACAGTTGAACAATCATTATTTTAAAGGAGGGTTTTCGGGTTTCAATCGTCTGAAAAACTACGAATCTTGCCGACGTTTCATGAACATTGCCGTTCACTTCTTCAGGGCTAACCTGAAACTCATATCTCATATATATTCTCTACGATGCCTGTGATTGGCCAGAGCGCTCCATCGTCGGGACTGCTCAAACTTGATTGGCCAATCAAGTCTTTTTTTTTAAACCCGGGAGGGAGGAAAGCCAAATCGGATTGGTATTATATCCATTGTCCCTATTCATGTTATTAGGGCGTTTAAAGATTTCGATTGCTTCTCTATATTTTCTTGGGAAAATATTGTATGTTCTTGCGATGACGGTTGTTTTGTCAAATAAAATGCTATGTCTTGTTTCGATATGATGCTCAGCTAGCGCTGATTGCGTGAAATGTTTTAGCCTGACTTTACTTTCATGTTCCTTCACACGTTGGCTCACCGCACTCCCGGTTTCTCCAATATAGACTTTGCCACAAGAACAAGGGATTTTATATACACCCGAATCACTGAGAGGTGCCTTTTTATCTTTAGGGTTGTTTAGAAGTTGTCCTATTTTCGCAGGTGGTTTAAATATGGTTTGGATGTTGTGTTTGTTGAGAATTCTTCCTATTTTTTCTGTGATACTTTGAATGTACGGTAGGATGGTGGTCGTTTTTCTCTCTCTTTCTTTAGTAGCATGTAGGTATCTGTTTGTATGGGCAGGTTTTCTGTAAACTTCATGTCTTGATGTGTTATCAAATCTTTTTTAAACTAGTACGTCCAAGAAGGGAAATTTTCCGTTTTGTTCAATTTCCATGGTGAACTGGATATTAGGATGTAATCGATTGATAAAATCGAAAAACTTCTGTACTTCATCTAGTCTATGTGTCCAGATGACAAAAGTGTCGTTAGCGTAACGCAAAGGATTTAATAATACCGATTGTATCAGAGATTGGTACTTTCGTCAAGAGAGATATTACGTCGAAACTCATTAAGATGTCTTGGGGTTGAGTGTGAATCTGTTGCACCTTTCTGATAAAGTCAAAAGAGTTTTGGACGTGTGTGATAGAGTTTCCTGTGAAAGGATTCAGTTCTTTGGCGAGGAAGTGTGCTAGGTTGTAAGTTGGTGAGTTTATTGCACTGACGATCGGTCTAAGTGGAATGATGTTTTTGTGGATTTTTGGGAGTCCGTAAAGTTTCGGAGGGATGGAATTAGTAGGTATCAATTTAGATATTGTATCCCTATCAATTTTTGAGTCTTTTAGAAGGGTTTTAGTTTTGCTGACTATTGTTTTTGTGGGGTCTTTTTAAAGTTTTTTATATTTATCGTCATTTAGAAGGTCCATGATTTTGTTGTTATAGTCTTCCTTATGCATTATTACTGTTGTGTTGCCTTTTTCTGCGGGTAATATTATGATGTCTTCATTCTAATTGAGTTCTTCAATTGCTGTTGTTTCTTGTTTTGTTAAGTTTGAGGAGGGAATTTGGGCTTGGCGTAAGATGTTGGCCATCCTACGCCGTATGTCATTCGCTTTTTCGGGTGGAAGGGTATATATTGTGGATTCTAAATTACTGATGATTTCTTCTTTCGGGATTTTGGAGGGAGCTACTGCAAAATTATGTCCTTCAGTTTAGGCTGAAATCATTTCATTGCTGAGAGGATGGTTAGAGATGTTTCTTACTGTGTTAGTTAGTGGTGTGTGCCTTACTGGAAGTGATTTGTCCAATTATATTTTTTGTTTTTGAGTGGAAAGATCTTTAATCCGTTGGGATTGCTCAAATGATATACGGTCCAATGTAGACCAAATTTCAAATCTGAGAGTATTTGATAGGAAAAGGTGAAGTTTTAATAGCTTTTTAAAGGTAGTGTGCAAGACAAGTTTGGTATGTTGTATTCTTTCTTTCAAGAGAAGCAAACTTGTTTTATGTAGAATTGATTTGGACTTAAATGTTCCCAAGTGGTTTTTCAACTATACGAATTTTGGGACGATGTTGTTGTCCCTTCACAGTTTTAAGAAAGCTAAAGATGTTGGTTGCAGTTCACGAAACGTCGGCAAGACTCGTAGTTTTGCACACGATTGGAACCCGAAAAACATCCTTAAAATTTATTATAATGAATCATCGTGAAAGCATTAACTCTATTATTCATTATTTTAGTTGAAAATTCATCTGTTTGTTTGAAAGTTGAATTATTATGTTGAAAATTCGTTGTTTTTTTTCGTTTAAAAATTCAACTATTTGGTTGAAAATGTATGTAATTTGTTAAAGAATAGTCTTTTTTGGTAAAAAAATAATCTTCTGGGTTGAAAATTTAACTATTTGGTTGCAAAAATATGTATTTTGTTGAGAAATTGTCTGTTTTAGTAGAAAAGTAATCTTTTTGTATGAAAAATTCAACTGTTTCGTACCTACTTTGTCAACAATTCATTTTTATTTTTAGTTGAAGATATATCATTTTAGTTAAACGTTCATTTCTTTGGTTTAACGTTTAATTATTTCGTTGAAAAATCATTGTCTTTTCCCGTTAAAAAATTCAACTATTTGGTTGAAAATTTATCTAGTTTGTTGAAGATGCATCTTTTGGGTTGAAAATCCAACCGTTTGGTAGAAGATTCGTATTTTCGGCTCGAAAATTCAACAACTTTGTGGAAAGTTCAACAAATTGGTAGACAATGGAACTATTTGGTCAAAAATTAATCTTTATTATTTTAAGATTCATCATTTTATTTAAACATACTGAACTATTTTGTTAAAAATTCGATGTCTTTTTCCATTTAAAAATTAAAGTATTTGGTTGAACATTCATGTAGTTTGTTGAAAATTCATTTTTTTTTGTAAAAAATTAACCTTCTTGGTTAAAAAATGAACTATTTGGTTAAAAATGACTGTGTTTTTTTTGTTTTGGAAGTTCAACTATTTGGTTATATAGTTCTGTAACTTGTTGAGAATTTGTTTTTTTTTTGTTATTTATTTATTGAATATTTCATGAATCGTTTTCTGTATGTTTTTTACGGAATTTTCTACAAGGTATAAAATAACACATTTCTAAATTTTATGGTGACTCACTAGTGCATAGTTTTTCCTACAAGTTTTCAATAAAGTAGCGAAGTAAAAATTGCTCTAGATATATCAAAAAAAGGAATTAATGTTATTCATCATTCGAGTAGATAATGAAAAATTCTGAAATCTTGTGCATACCAGTATGGCCATTATCCGTCACTTTAACTCCTGTTGGTTTTGTATCGTAATTGCTGATGATCAATTGGGTTGGGAGCGTTTCTTTTATTGTATGCATTGGTATATTTACAGGAGATTGGCGGTTTCCAGCGCAATCTTTTTGTTCTTTGCTCCATAGCTCAGGGTGGTGGTAATCAAATGCTTTAAATAAAGACATTTTATGTTAAATACAAAAAATTGAAATTCTCGAATTCAAATTAATACCTACCGTCGCGAAAAAACTTTCTATGGATAAATCAATTTTCAGTTTACACTACTGATTTGATTTGGAATTTTTTTTAAATAAAAGATTTTTAAATTTCAAAAAGGTTTATGGGTTTGGATTATTGATACAAAATTTGGTATTTAATTATTTAACAGCGAAATTTAAATTTTTTTTAAATTTTCAGAAGTACCATTTTTCTGAAGATTTTTAGATTGATCAAACAAGGTCTTATATCTGTGCTGAAACTATCTGGAAATGATTCTCAATAGGTGAGAATAATTCCTAAAAATTGTTATTACACTATACAAAAATTAATGAAAAAGAAAAGATACTTTTCGGGATTGGCAATGTTTAGCTCATTCAAATCCAGAGTTTCGGTATAAATTGTTTGAGAAATTATTGTTTCATTGCAATTGACCGCAAATAGTGGCCACTTGGCAATTTTTCAAACAATTGTTATGAACTAATTCACAGTTTGGGTATTTTTCAAAGAATAGACTCAATTTTTTTTACTGAATAAACCATGAATATCTTTCCAATAACTCTTCGCTATAACGTTTTACAAATTTACTAGGATTATTAATTATTTCAACAATTTTCGTGAACAAGTTCAGAGTTTGGCTATTTTTCCGAGAATAGGCTCAATTTTTTATTACGGCATTGACTAATAGTGTTTTTTCGATGACTCTTTGCTATGATACTTTCCAAATCGACAAAAATTATTACTTATTAATAGAACTTTTATAAACAACAAAAGTATCATAGCAAAGAGTCTTAATGAATATTGTTTAAGTAATCAACAATTGTTGTCAATTTGGAAGGTAACATGGCAAAAAGTCATCGCAAAGACATTCTTACAATTAGTTGAGTTCGTAAAAAGTTGAGACTATTCGTTGAATAATATAAAAATAGTGAATTTGTTTATTAAAATTGTTCAAACAATTGCCAGATCGCATATATTTTCAACTATTCGTTATGAAACATTACTTGCTCGTCCCATTTTATACCAAAACTCTGGATTTGAATGAGCTTAAAATTGCCAATCCCGAAATATAAGTTTTGTTCATTAATTTGTTTATAGCATAATATTCTTTTTTAATTATGCTTAGTCACTGGGAATTATTTCCAGATAGTTTAAGCGCAGATATAAGACTTTGTTTGAACAAACTGGAAATCTTAAAAAAATGATACTTCTGAAAAGTCTTCTGTTGTTAAATGAAAAATTAACCAAATTTTTTTATCAAAAATGCAAACACACTCATATTTTTGAAATAAAAAAATCTTTCATTAAAAAAAACGTCCAAATTGAATAAATGGCGTAGGCTTAAAATTGATTTGTCCAAAGCAACTCCATTTGCCCCACTGTGTGAACGGAATGTAAATATAATTTTGGGACCCCGCACAAAATATATTGCAAATGGTTCTCCGCGGAACTGCCTTATCTTTGGATATTTCGTTGTTCATGAGGTTCCGATCAAAAGTTTTCCTTAAAAAAATCTTCGGAAATAAGCCGTTTAGTGACCAGCTGGGGTCAAAGATTGATTTTTGTGGCTCGACTTAAAGTTTTTAGTCAACATTAAGTGGAACAAAAGAGCGCTTTTCTGTGTTATATTTTACTTAACGTTTTCTAACAACTTCAGAATCGAACCCAGTTTTTTTCTTCAAAGACTTTTATCTTCTAAAGATTCTACCGATCACTAGGTCGACCCGCACCAGGTGTTGGCTCGATGTACAGGTATTTTTTGGGCAACTTTTGCGGGGAAGTTTCCAACCAGGAGATTATACCGATCACCAGGTCGATCACAAATATCGAATCGATATCCATGTATTTTTCGTGCACCTTCTCTGGGGAAGATGCCCACCTGGAGATTATATCGATCACCAGGTTGAACAAAAAAGTGAACTCGATATCCAAGAATTTTTCGATTTCCTGGTGGAAAACTTTCCAAGAGAACTAGCACAAAAAATGTCTGGGTATCTAGTTGAGTTTATTGGTCGACCTGGTGATTGGTATAATCTCCTTGAGGTGAACTTCCCCGGGGAAGTTGCATGAAAAATACCTGGACATCGATTCGATATTTGTGATCGACCTGGTGATCAGTATGATGTTCTGGTGGCAAACTTCCCCCGAGAAGTTCCAGAAAAAATACTTGTATATAATTTTCGAAGAGGTTGCACGAAAAATACCAAGACATCGATTCGATATTTGTGATCGACCTGGTGATTGATATAATCTTCTGGTTGGAAACTTCCTCGGAGGAGTTGCACAAAAAATACATGGGTATCGAGTTGACTTTTTTGATCGATCTGGTTTTGGGTATAATCTCCTGAAGGCCAACCTCCCCGCAGAAGTTACACGAAGAATACCTGGGCATCGATTCGATATTTGTGATCAACCTGGTGATCAGTATGATCTTCTGGTGGCAAACTTCCCCCGAGAAGTTCCAGGAAAAATTCTTGGATATCGAGTTGATTTTTTTGGTCGACCTGGTAATCAGTATTATCTCCTGGAGATAAACATTTTCGAAGAGGTTCCACGAAAAATACCAAGACATCGATTCGATATTTGTGATCGACCTGGTGATTGATATAATCTTCTGGTTGGAAACTTCCTCTGAGGAGTTGCACAAAAAATACATGGGTATCGAGTTGACTTTTTTGACCGATCTGGTTTTGGGTATAATATCCTTAAGGCCAACCTCCCCGCAGAAGTTACACGAAAAATACCTGGACATCGATTCGATATTTTTGATCGACCTGGTGCTCGGTTTGAAATCCTGTTGGAAAATTTCCCCGGTGAAGTTGCAGGAAAAATACTAGGATATTGAGTCGAATTTTTTGGTAGACCTTGTGATCAGTATAATATCCTGGAGGTAATCCTCTCCGCAGAAGATGCACGAAGAATACCTGGACATCCAGTCGACAGTTTTGATTGACCTGATTATCAGTATAATCTCCTGGTGGGAAACTTCCCCGAAGAAGGTGCACAAAAAATACCGGGGTATCAAGTTGACTTTTTTGGTCGACCTGGTGATCAATATAATCTCCTGGTGGGAATCTTCCCCGAAGAAGGTGCACGTAAAATACTTGGATATCGCGTTGACATTTTTGATTGACCTGGTTATCAGCATTATCTCCTGGCGAAAAATTTTCCCGAAGAGGGTGCACAAAGAATACCTTGACATCGATTCGATATTTGTGATCGACCTGGTTATCAGCATAATCTCCTGGTGGAAAATTTCACCGAAAAAGTTGCACGAAAAATGCTTGGATATCGAGTTGAATTTTTTGGTCGACCTAGTGATTAGTATAATCTCCTGGAGGTCTCTTTTGTTTGCTAAAAACTAATGAATCGAGCAACAAAAATCAATCTTTGACCCCGGCTGGTCGCCAAATGGCTTATTTCCGAAGATTTTTTTGGGGAAAACTTTTGGTCGGGACATCATGAACAACAGAATATCCAAAGAGAAGGCAATTCCACGGAGTGCCATTTGCAATAGGGGAGACCTCCCTACAGTGGATAGCTTCCTACAACGGACATTTGTAAATAAAAGCGAAATGCCTGAAGCAAACCTAATTTGCGCATTTGGTATGATTCAAGTTTATAAAAAAGCATCATAAGACGGAATTTCATGTTATACTTAATTATAATAAAAGAAAAAAGTATAAAAAACTATTTTTCACATATGATCAAGAAACTTTGTCCTCAACTTTAGTATATTTTTTTTCCAAGTATATACAATTTTTCAGAGTGTTTTTGTTTATTAATATATGTTCTTTGGTCATTAAACTATAATATTGTTTACCCTAGAATCTTCCGTTCTATGTAAGAAAATTATTATAAATATATTCTTTGTGGCTCTCATTTTCCTACTATGGATACCAGTGTCATCCCTACAGTGGATTTTCAGTGAAAAGTTTTAGAGATTTACACTCATAGGTTGGTACTGAAATAGCAGAAGACAAAATCAGCTGATACTTTGAACATAGGTATAGTAGATACTTAGCTGCAGCGTAATATAATTGAATGTTTATCACAAATATAATATAATAGATTTAATAGTGCAATCATCTCTGAAAGGCAGGTGCTCGAAATTATTATTATTTAAATCATATTTTTTTAAACAACATATGTAGGTTATGTGCAGTAGTATATAGTGTGCAACAGCATGTAGTGTTGAAAATTTTAACAGAAACTTAACCTACAAATTAGTGGAATTTTATATATTGAGCAATTTTAAATTTCCCGCAAGTAGACATAACCTCACCATGCACAATGTATATGTAGGTATTTTCTAGGTACTTTTGACACGGCAAGATTGGTGGCAATCCTAACCTAGCCTGACCTGTCCACTGAAAGGCGTGTTGTGAAATATGAGCGAAATAACTGACATTATATTTTTGCTAATTTTATCCAAAATCGAAATTATATCACTTTTTTGTTTGTTCTGATAGTAGCGTCGATATAAAATATAATTTAGGGGAACGCATAGAAACATCTTTCTATTCTGATTCGCGGTGTAGAATCGAATGTCCACTGTAGGGTGAACCTGCCAACACTGGACAAAATTTTACCACCTCAAAATAATATCAATAGCTTTTTATTTGCTAAAGAATTGTTTTTTACTGATATCTCATCACATGGGTGAATATATCAGCTTCATTTGTGTCTTAACAGCTCTTTAATATATATCCTATTTTGTGTTTACTAAAATCTACCAATTTTTGCTATCCACTGTGGGGAGGTCTCCCCTACATTTCGTGCGGGCTCTTTAAAAAAACTGAAAATCAATTGGCATTTGAAGAAAATTGCTGTTCCATATGTTGCGAAGAATCTAATTTTTTATACATATGATGTTGGGATATGAAAAATACAATTTTACTCACAGAAAATTCCATGAAGTTGAGTGGTAAAAACCACTGCAGTCAAAATCCGTAATACGTCTTCTTTCGCCATTTGAACGAATTCTGCAAATTATTGTTCAAGAATGTTTAAAAAATTAAAAAGCAGATACTCAGGCAATTCTAATACAGAATAAATTCAGTCTTCACTTTTATGTGCTTACCCGAGTAAAAATTCTTCGACTTGGTTTCGACTTGAATTGCCCCCAATCAAGACATGCTGAAGTCGAAAAGTTCGACTCCAGCATGTCTCCTTATTGAGACGGAGCCAGACTTCAATTTATGTCTTTGATACAAGTTTCTATGTCTTGAAGACATATATTTATGTCTTAAGTTGAATTTGTATGACTTCAAGTCGAGTGGTTTATAACTTCGAGTATATACCTGCCCTGAAAAAAGGGTCATTCTGACTGTCAGAAAAGCTAATCTTTGTTAATAATTAAACAATTTTGTATATTTTGACACAATATATATATATATATTGAATCAATTAATTTATAGATTTTCATTTGTATTATACTTGTTTGACGACGATTCCGTAAATTTTGTTTGTTTTTACGTATTTCTAACTGCTTAGGATATCCTTATAGAAAAATACAATTTTAATTTTCATAAGAAAATTTGTCAGGGTTATACTCGTTCAGACCCACAGATTCTGAATTTTCAAATTGAAAATAACTAATTTAATATTGACAAATTTTTCATTCATTAATTATATCCTTCGTATCTGTTAACAGTCTCATTCGAGGTCTCATTTCTGAGTCGGAAAGGTTCGTCTTGAGACAAGCTACGCCGACTTGAAATCACCATGCTCAAACCATAAAAGTGAGAAATTGTCTTATGTCTCGTCTCAGTTTTGAGACGCAGCTAGACATCGATGTCTTGGAGACGAACTCAAGACATCGCCAAGTCGAACTCAAGTCGAAGCATTTTTACTCGGGTAAGTTAAAATGTCCGTATCTGGACTATAAATCTTTTTTTATTATCATAAGCGTAGCAAAAACTCATATCTGTCTTAATGTAGAATCTTACTTGATGGGTGGGAGGGGGGGGGGGGTGAGTTTCATACCTAAGTTTCCTCTTGCTAATTTCTTTCTCCTAAATATGCTAATTAACACCTGTTTTCGCTGTTAAAATTACTTTTTATACCGTTATACACAATTATATCATTATTTGTAATAATTCTTTTTTATTATGTAATATTTTATATAGCATATGTTTAATAACTTTAATAAATGTCTGGTGTACACATTTCATTAAACCACGTGAAATCCCGGGAAATCTTTGCAATCCTTTAATACCCCATTCATTTCTTTAAAAATGTTATAAGACCCTTCAAATTTTTTGAATCATGTGAAAATTATTTGAAATCCTTTGAATTCTATGGATGTTGTACGTAATCTCATGAAATCCCTTTAAAACGATTGGGTTACCTGGAGATTTCTTAAAACCTTTGAAAAATGTTGAAAATACTTGAAATCTTCAAGAACTCAGTAAAATCTTTCAGATCCGTGGAAATCTTTCCGAATCTCTTAAAATTCTTACAATATATTAAAGTTAGTGGTGTGGAATGTTTTGTTTGAATTTTCCATTAAAATTTTTATTTCGTAAAAATACAATGTTCCAAGCGAGTATACATTTTTTATTGAAAATTCAAACAAACGACTGAACACCTCTAATAAAATCTTTTAAAATCTATTAAAATTCTTGAAAATTTCTTAAAATCCTATAATTTATTCAGAAATCATTTGAAATTCCGTTAAATCTTTTGAAATCTTACAGAATCCTCTAAAATCCTTGGATATACTTTGTAATCTTTCGAAATCCCTCAAAATTCGTTGAAATTCCGTAATATCATGGAGACGCCTTTAAAACTCTTAAAATCCCTTAAAATTCTATGAAATCTTTGCAAATCTTTTGAAATCTGTTTAATTCTCGTGATTTAAGGCGAAATTTTTGTAACATTATTGATTATTTATTTTTATATTTTTATTAAGTGACGAAATTTTTATAATCGGGAATAGTTATATAACTTCGTTTTATGTAATTTTCGGTTCATGGCTCGCAGGTTTGAGCGCGCCTAGGGCGCGTATTTGTTGAATCTCGCGCTTCGCGCTTGGTTATTGTACATCTCCCACATTTTTGCATAGGACTTTTGAAATTGAAGGTCAAACCATCGAAAACTAAAATTTAGTGATTGTGAATTCTCTTTTGTTAAAGCTCTTTTCAGATCTAATTTAAAAACGATTTTGTTATTAAACATTTTATTGTACCTTGTGTATTTTTGTCCAAAAATTTAATTTGTTTATTTGTAATGTCATTTTTCATGTTTAAAACAAAAACTACGCGTCTTATCAAATAATGATTCATAAGGAATTTGTAGCTCTTTTTTGGATGAACAACTTTCATCTACTTATTTTTTTCGTAGCTTGTGTCCTTTGTCAAAAAATTTTATTTTTTTATTTTTATTTTGTTTCATTACGAATAAAACAAAAACTACGCATCAAATCAAAAGTGATTCATACCGAATTTGTAGATATTTCTTTCATACTTATATTACAGAAAATCTTTGGACATAAAGTTGTAAATAAATTTATTGCTGTTGATTCAACGTTATATCTGCCCAAGCTTGAATTGGATCAGTATTTGAAGAAGAAAAAATATTCAACATCTGAACATGTGACTCAAGAGTGATCAAAAAGTCGTTCACAAATTAATTCATAGTGGAATGATTCTTTGACATCAAATTAATATATATATATATATATATATATATTTATATTTATACTTATCGTGGAAAGGGTACATTTGCATTGATCGTTAGAAAATTCATTGTACTTCATATCAAAGGCGAAGGTCTTTCCAGAAAAATTATCGTTTTAGAATTTTGCGTCAAACTTATCACCAAAGCCAGAAATTTCTTGCTACAATTTTGTGGAAATCATTAAATCAATTGATTTAATGATTTTTAGTTTCGCAGAAATTCCTATTCCACGAGTAAATACTTGTTACAGTTACTAAGGAGTGATGTAATATTTATTTATCAGAGGTAGATTAGACGCGAAATTTTTCAACTTTAAACGATCAGTCTAAATGTACCCTTTCCTAATGTAAATACACCATTTTTTAAAATTTTATGTCAAAAATCATTCCACTTCTCGAGAAAATAAATTTTTTCTACCCATTCCCTCCCCAGCGCAACAAGTCGTAACAAAATGGATTGGACCCCCCCCCCCCCCCCTCTCACGCATATTTTACGTAATTTTCAAAAAATATTTTCAGCCTTTTTTTATTATATACAAATTAGTTACTTACTGCCCAAGACACCTGGATTACCATTCCTATTTTTATATGTATAAGGCAACATATGTTACAAATGTAGAAAATGATAAGAATTTACAAAGAAAATAAATCAGGGCTGTCATTTTTGCTGCTTACAATTAAAGAATTTTCAATTGCAAATCGATACAATACAAAGTTCAATTTTTAATCTTAAAAATTGAATAACTATCAATTTAAAATTTTAAAAATATTAAGATTTTGAAATACTTAAGAATTTTCCAGTGTAAATCCTTAAAATTGAACTACATATTCAGACAGAATGTTTAAAATTACATAATTTTAAACTATAAATATTTCAAATGATTGAATCATCAATTGTAAACAGGGGTATCAACCGTTTAGAGTCGCAGCGATTTTATCTTGAAAATTGAATAATTGTTAATTCTATATTTTCAAGGTGCAAGAATTTTCAATTGTAACTATTTAAAATTTTAGAACTTTGAATTGTAAATCTTTCAAATCGAAGAGCTTATATATTTGAAAATTTACAATTAAAAATTGGGCAGGCTTCAAGTTTTACGATTAAAATTCTGAAATTTTCATGATTTGCATTTAAAATTTCTCCGCTTTGTAATATTCACAATTGGAAACCTTTTACCTTAAAAACATTCAAATTTGAGGATTTTGATTTATACGGTATACCACCCTACAATAGATAATGAACCTACAGTATTATACCATTAAGCCATTTCCCTTTCGGGGTAGGCGTGACTTGCTCGGTTGGAGAATAGTAGTGTATAGGTTGAATAGGTATATAGGTGTATGGTTGTAAGGTATGTAGGCATGTAGGTATATAGGTATAAGGTAGATA
>CAKNYM010053213.1:838747-947199 GCA_932195095.1 Andricus curvator
AGTACATGTGTACACGTACATCAATCGGATGTTTATTAGTTCCTATTTGGCCTGAGGGGAGTTTGTCTTTTTCTTTAAAAAAAAGGACTTTGTCATTATTTCAAAAATTTGGGGTCTCTAGAATATCTTTAATTTTAATTCTTTAATTCTTAAAAAGGAACATTGTTATTCCCCTTGATTGGCCGGTAATTTTCATTTTATTATGGCGAACAATTTCTAATTTATCAACTTAAAAATTATTCGCTTAATACGCGGTTGAGCTCCCCTGTAATACGGCCCGTGTGCCCGAAAAGGAAGGATAGAGAGAGTGAGAGAGAGAGGAATAGTTAGGAAGGAAGCGCGCGTGGGTTGAGAGGTTGGCACGGGCGTACGTGACTTGCCTTGTTGTTTGAGTTTTCGTAAACACGGCCTGGAGCACGTGTTTACAGGCCGTCGCCACTTAACCGAGGAAATTTTCCGGCTATTACCGGCCCATCAAGGACAGTAACGGGACTTTAAGAAAGGGAGGGTAGGCAAACTCGTCGTTTCGAAGCTCGGGAATCAGCGATTTGTCACGTAGGACCCTCACTCAAGTTTTACTATAGAAAACTTGAGTGAAAGATCACGTAGACCAAGTGCTTGATTTCCGAGGTTCTCAATTTGTATGTTTGACATACAACAAGTTAAACTAATCGTTCCGAATTAAGTAATAAAAGCTAGACATTTTTTTAAGCATTATATGCTGATGAATGATACAAAGAAATAAGTTGATATGTAGGCTGAAGGATTAATGAATATTACGCATAAATTGGTTTAAAATTCAGGATTTAATTTGCTTTCGTTATTCCTCATGAAGTTTGCATATGTCTGTATCGAGAGTGACAACATCAAGGTTTTGTAATAACCCTAAATTATTAATCTTTTATTTTGTCTTACCGACATCTTTTTGACTTGTTGTCACTTTTAATTCACAAACATTGGATTATAGGTTTTGGAACTAATGAAGAAAATTTTGTTGAATGTAAATGTTTTCAAACACATTGATAAATAACTTCATGCTCAGAATGAGTAATAAAAATGTATCAACATTACCAAGAAAGAAAATATCGAAACAACCAAAAAAAATTGCTATGGACTATATTGAAAAGTATGTTACATTGCTATTATTTAATTAGTTAAAACGTATTAAAATTGTATTTCTAAGTGTTCTTAACCAAAAAGAAAGAAGGATTCTCTGAATAGATATGGAAAGTTCACATTTATTATCTTTGATAAACCTTCGTTTTCATTTCCAATTCTTAACCTATAATGATTTTGTATATTAATCTTATTTTAGAATAATGAAACAACCCTCAAATGCTTCTGGTTTCTTAGGATTGGAAGGATTATCTGAATTGCTGGAATCTAATTTCTCTGAAGAATCCAAGACAAAGTTTAATGAAACTCTTAAAGAGGTGAGTTAAAAAAATTTTATTATTTATATTGAATACAAATTTTTCTTGTATATATTTTTTTTTGTATGTTTCACAGAGTTCTGGTACGAATGTAAATGTCCAAAAACTTAGCCAAAATCCATCGAGGTCTTTTGATTCACAACCTAAAAAAACTATCGAAGAAGGTATGATGTTTCGTGCATGTTTAAAAATATTCAAGCTGCTCTTCAATTATTTTTTTTTCAAAATAAGAAAGCTCAATTTGTAAAGTATTGTCCCTTTGTACTCAAATTGTATTACGTAATATCAGAAAGTTAGATTGACTTCGGAAATGATTGCGCAAAAACATCACAGGATTATGATTAATGTCAAAGCGATTTATCACTTCTTTTCATTTTTGCATAATTCTATTCATAATTATTTGTAGAAACTGAACTGATTGGTATGCTAACAAAACAATTATACCTTGCGACTAATCAGATTCAGAAAATTCAGTCGATGTTTTTAAAAGCAGAAGAGCGATTAAAATTGAAGGATCAAGAAATTGGGACATTAAAACGCAAGGTACGGATGAAAATATTTAAAATGAGGAATTAATTAATTTGCCAGAAACTCAAAAATCAACATTTTCGATTTTTTCTCATTTATAGAATAAGGATTTACAGACTAAAATCAAAATTCAGATGTCAAATCGTAAGAAGGAAGAACAAGAACGTCAAACCCAGATGGCAAAATCGGATTATCTTTGCAAAAGATGCCGGAAATTGGAGAATAGAATTTTTGAAATGGAGGTATGATATCAGAGAAATAGAGATCGTAATTTCAATGAAATATAAAAACTTATTTGATCTTTCAGAAATTTCTCGCTGATTATGGTTTGGTATGGGTTGGGAACCAAAACAGCAAATCTAATCTTACGGAGTCATTTTCACAGTAACTAAATACCTTAGGGGCCGTCCATAAACTACGTTAACAATTTAAAACTTTTTGTTACTGTAGTTTTTGAGTTGGTGTTTCTGATAAGAAAAATTCTTCATTCAAGAGAGAACAAAAATTTCAACAAAATTTTTGATCTTTCAAGCAAAAGATGAATTTTCAACCAAAAACGATGACTTATCTACCATAAAAATGAATTTTTAATCCAAAAGGACGAATATTGAACAAAACAGTTGTATTTTCAAACAAAAAATAAGATTTTTACAAAATAGTTAGATTTTCAACAAAATAGTTGAATTTTCAGCACTAAAAGAGATTAATTTTCAACTAAAAATGGAATAGCTGAATTTTCACTAGCAAAAATCAATTTTCATCAATCAAAATTTTTTTTTTAACAAAATAGTTAAATTTTCAAACAAAAAGATTAATTTTCTATCAAAACAGTTGAATTCGGAACGAAAACAAGACTTTAATTTTTAATCAAAAAGAAGGAAAGATTATTTATCTACCATAAATATGAACTACCAACAATATTATAAAATTTTCAACAAGCTAGCTGAATTTTTAACCTACAAAGATTAATTATCCACCAAGAAGCTTACATTTCTACCAAAACAGATGAATTAAAAAAAAAAGTTAAATTTTCAACCTAAAAAGTCGAATATATTCAAAATCAGTTGACTTTTTACCCAAAAAGATTAATTTTTCAACAAGCAAGTTAATTTTCAATAAAGAAAGATTAAATTTCAACCTAATAGTAGTTGAATTTTTGAC
Source organism: Andricus curvator (assembly GCA_932195095.1). NCBI lineage: Eukaryota > Metazoa > Arthropoda > Insecta > Hymenoptera > Cynipidae > Andricus > Andricus curvator. Next base: position 841,870 of record CAKNYM010053213.1, read on the forward strand.
CAAAGAGATGAATTTCGAACAAAGATGATCTTCTACCCAGAAAAAAGAATTTTCCTGCACATACTTCAATTTTGTACAGAACAGTCGAATTCTCAACCCAAAAATATGAATTTTCAACAAAATATTCAATTTTCCACCAAATAGTTGAATTTTTAAAGAAATCGTTTAAATTTTAACTAAAAAGTTGAATCCTAAACCAAAAAGATGAATTTTGGACAACAAAGATTAACGTTCTACCTAAAAAGATGACTTTTCAACAAAATATATGAATTTGGTACAAAACAGTTGAATTTTCAACCCGAAAATATGAATTTTCAACAAAAAGTTTTATTTTCTACCAAATAGTTGAATTTTGCAAGAAGTTGTTCAGTTTTTAACAAAATAGTTAAATTTTCAAAAAAATAGGTAAATTTTGAATCAAATAGTTGAAATGTCAACCTACAAAGCTGAATTCTCAACAAAAATGTAATAGTTCATACTTCAACCAAAAAATGAAATTTCTACCAGAAGAGATGAATTTCAAAAACAAGACCATGAATATTCAAGAAAATATATGAATTTTCAAAACAAAAAGTTGATTTTTAAACTATAAATGATAACTTTTCAAATAAAAAAGAAATTTTTTTCACAAAACACAGAAAAGTTAAATTTTCAGTAAAAAAATTAATTGTGAATAGAAAAAAAAGTTTTCAACAAAATAGTCAAATTTTCAAGTATAGTAATGAAATTTCCATTCAAAAAGACGAGTTTTCAACAAAATACATGAATTTTGTACAAAAAAAGTTGAACTTTCAACCCAAAAATATGAATTTTTAACAAAAAATTGCATCTCCTACCAAATAGTAGAATTTTCAACTAGAAAAGGTCAATTATCAATTAAAAATATAAATTTTTATCCCGAAATAAAATAGTTACATTTTAAGTTTAAAAAGTTCATTCTCAACCAATAAAATCGAATTTTCAACAAAATAGCTCAATTGTCAACCGAAGGAAGGAAATTTCCACTAAAATGATGAATCTTCAACAATAACAAACAATGGATTTTTAACAAAGTAGTTCAACTGCAAAATAAGTAGTTGATTTTTCAACAAAAAAGGATAAATTCTCATCATAGCATGTACTAGTTGATATTTCGACCAAAAATAATTTTTATTTCAATAAAAAATTATGGAATTCAATCATGAAAATGAATTTTTTTTAAATTAGTTCAATTTTTAACCAAGTAGTTGAATTTTTGACCCAAAAAGGTGACTTTTTAATAAAATAATTGCATTTCCAACAATATCATTGAATTTTCAAACAAATTGTAAAATTTGTAACCAGCCAAAAGGAATTGCGAAACAAAAATATAACAGTAGACTTTTAAACCAAAAAAAAGGAACTTTTAATAACAAATAGTTGCATTTTTTCATCGAGTTCTAATAATTTAGTTTGCATTTGAGCGAAATGGCGAGAAAAATTGGAAGTTTCTTCAAAACAGGGGGAAAAAGAGGAATTATTTAAAAAATGAGAAAAGAGTGGGATAGGGGAGAGAGAATGAAGTCTGAAATAATATGAAAGTGATTTTTAAACTTATTCAGTTATTATTAAACTGTTGCCCGCAAATTGATAATGTACTTTATGGACGGCCCCTTATTGTAAACAATTTGTTCAATCATACACTAATTATTTTCAATATTATTTAAAATATCATTTACTTTAAATATAGAGATTACATAGAGAGCTGTTATAGTCAATTGAAGACAAATATTGAGGAACTTAATATTGCAGCAGGTAAAGATGAAGTTCAGGTACAGCACACTCAGGATGGTGCAGGGGCAATGTTTAAAGTAAATAATTCATTTTAAGTTCTTGTTTACATTTGATAATTTCTCTTATTTTTCGATTTATTTAGAGAATTTTCTCAGTAACATATTCACCAAATCTCTAAACTCTCTGCTCAAACTAGTTTTTACCCGCTCCTTCAGATTATCACGCGATTGCAACGCCCCTTGCGTTGGCGTCCAGGAACTTTTGGACTTTTTCAGACAGAGCTTTAATTTGCAATTCTTGAGATTTTAATTTATTTTCTTTTATGATTACAAGATGCCAAAATGCATGAATCTAAAGTTCTACAAAAATGGATTGATAGTTGAAGGAGGCCGATTACGTTCCTACAGCGATCCACTGACGAAATGCTTTATTCGTGATATCTTGGATGGGTATTTTCCTTCGGAATTTCAAAACAATTATCCAAATGGGGTACCTTTGAAGGTGACTACTTGCAACGATCCTGACACACAATGTCTGACTTGAACTCAATTCTGATCAACGTCAGGTCGAAGACCACAGGAAGGAAACTTACGTCGGAGATGGAGCTGATTTTCCAGGTCATGGCTATCGATTAGGAAAGCAATCTCTCTCTAATTTTAAGCAATGGACTTCAGTCAATAATTCTGCAAATTCCTGGCCCGGATCAGCCCGTCAGAGTTATGTTAGTACGAGGAGAGACCGCAATTTGCAATCTGGTTCATATCATTCTTCTAGTCAACGTGGGTAAGGATATTCATGTTCTTTTGGAAATTATTTATAATAATCTATTATTAATTTATTTATGATGTCCACATTGAAGATCCAATTTTTTCGCTGACTTTACGGTGCGGCTGAACCAAGTTTAAATAAAAGTTCTAAGTAAATTTGACTTTTTTATTGTTTATAGTAATATAACATCCTACGAACATTTGAAGATGAAAGTGAAAATAATCGAAATAATTATGACAACATTTGTGTAAGACTAAATATTTTTTTGTGGTAGTTTACAGTTTTTAAAATGCCTGTAAAGAACTATGGCACTCCTGTGATTACTGATCATTAAAATAAATAGTTTAGATCACGCTAAGGCACTCCTGTGACTGGTCACAGAAATAATTTGAGCCACATCCGTACCCTATTGCAATATCTCGGGGGGGGGGGGGGGCAACCCCTATGACTGGTTTTTAAATTTCTGCATATTCTCACTATTATATTCGTTATCAGCGTGTCAAAATATATCGGTATAGTGCGTTTCAAATAATTCGAAGATATTCTCTTTTCGGAACTTTATCCCAAACAATTCTTCATTAATATTTATATTCCATAAAATCTGTCGAAACTTGGTCCAACATGGAGACCGTTTAATATTTACCATATATGATCTCATGAAAATTTCTTCATTTCTCGATAATTAAATAAAAAACTCGGCTTTTTCAAAAAGCGCTCAACAATTATTTTTATTTTATTCCTAAAATGTTCGTGGGATGCGGTATTCCATGAAGTATCAAAAAATACCAATTACTTGGAACTTATATTTAAACTTGGTTCTGCAATTGGTTTTGCACTTTAGATTAGAATTACACTGGGACCGCGATTTACCGGGGGTTTCGACTCAAATGGCTTTCACGGTGAATCGCGGCTCCCCGAATCGTTCATCTTCTCCTTCTTGCTTGTGACTTTTTATGGTGTTGAACCTTACACCGCGCAACTCCGCTGACCTTGCAAGCGCCTCTCTTTCGCCCCCTTGGACCACCTCATCCAGTATATCAGGTTCCGGTAAATCGCGGTCCGAGTGTAATGAATTTGTAAAATCTTGATGCTCTATTTAAAAATTCATTATTTTTAACAACTTAGTTTCAAATGCCTGATTTAAGAATCTTTAAATTTTTAAACGAACTATATGTACAATATTTAAAATTCTTCAACTTTTGACGGTGAAAATAACAACGATTTTTTTTACAGAAATCAGATTTTCAGTAAAGAAATCTATCCAATCACTTTGAATGTCACTTGTTACTAAATGATATGTTGCTTATGAAATATATATTTATCACCTTAAAAATTTCTATAATTTAAATGGAAACTAAGGTTTATTCGCTTTAAAAGCTTAAGTTTCAAAATCTTTGACTTGAAATTTCTTAATTTTTGAAGGTTTCGAATTTCAAATTTATCAATGTTGTTGTTTCAAATCCAAATTTTAAAAAGTTTAGGTCAATTTAACTGTTAAAACTTTCGGCATGGCAACATTTGATATTAAAAGCCTTAATAGCCAGTTTTCAATTATCTAGTTAATTTTAGATTCAAATTATCCAAATGACCGAGTTTTAATAATTTTCTAATTTGATTTCAATTTTTTTTTCAATTTTTAATAAATTTTTAATAATATTATCTTCTAATAATGCTAGGAAGTTGCGGTTTGTTCCGAAATATTCTACTTTCTGTCCACTTTTTCACTTGAAGTGACGTAAAAAGAAATAAAATTTAATGAAGCTAATTTTCATTTTTTAATTATGAACATATGATAAATAAACAATAGGCAGAATCATTTTTCAATTAATCTCTTTTTTTTTGTCAATATATTCTTCTGAAATAAAACAGATATTTGAAATGTTCTTCAAATTTTTGATATGGATCTTATTAAATCTAAATATTCCTCAAAGTAGTTATTAAGAGCCTTTTTGTTTAAATAATAATTAATATTTATCATTTTCTCCTAACCAAAAAGTAAACAAAAACTGAAAATTTCAGAGAAACCGTCAACTTTCTAGCATTACTCTGAAAAAATAGTTATAAAGAATAATAATTTGTTTAAACAATTAGGTTTCTGAAATTGCATTATTACCGCACTCTAAGTGAAAAGTAGACAACAAGTAGAAAATTCCAGAAAAAAGCGCAATTTATTAATTTACAATTTAAACTAATATTATTCAAAGATAATATCAGTGAAAATAATAATAACTTATTTACACAATCATGTTTGTTACTTTGAATTAATTATTACCTTACTTTATGGAAAAGTAGACAATTTTAGGAAAACCCGCAACTTCATAGCATTATTCTAAAAGAATATTATCATAAACAATAATGAATTGTCTAAACAATTATTTATGTTAAAGTTACTAGATTATTGCCTCAATCTAACTGGAAAGTTGAAAATAAGTTGAAAAATTCGGATAAAACCGCGACTTTCTAAGTCTATTCTAAGAAGAATAGGCTAAAAAATAATACATTGCTTAAACAATTTACGTTAACATCTAGTTATCAGTACAGAGCAGTATTTGATGTATTAAAAACAATTTTTATTTTTCAAAAACCGCAAAAAACGTATAGGTGTGATATTTGAAAAAATAATTATCTATTTGTATCATATAGATAATGGTGAAGAGAAATGTGAAGTTTTAATTAGACTCACCTAATATTAACGATTCTGAATAAAATTTACAAAAAAGTCTCTTTTTTTATCGAAAAAATAGCCATGATTCAAAATCACTTCAAATCTTGAAACCCCCGTTAAAATGACCTATATTATCCTTTAAAATCCATGGATGTCCCTTGAAATTTTTTAAATTCGTTAAAATTCTTGAAATTCCGTAAAATATTTCGGAATCCTCTGAAGTCCGCTGTTATACTATGGAGTCTTTTGAAATTTATTAAAATTCCATGAAGTCATCGAAACTTTTTAAAAAAATCTTTAAATCCGTTCAAAACCCTTCAAATCTTAAAAAATCTTTGTAAAACATTTAAAACTCCTTCAATCTTTTGAAATATTTTAAAAACCCTTCAAACCTCCAAAATCTCATTGAAATCCCCTGATCTCCTTCAAAACTCGTAAAAATACTTCGATATCGCATAAAATCCTTAAAAATCCTTCAAACTTCTTTGAAAACTTTGAAAATCCTTAAAATCGCTTGAAATCTTCTAAATTCTATGAAAATCCCTCATCATCCTTCAAAATCCATACACATTCTCTAAAATTTCTAAAAATCGGTTATAATCCTTGAATTTGCGTAAATTATTTCCCAATCTTGAACGATCCTTTGAAATATTAAAAGTATCTTTAAAATCCATTGAAATCTTTGAAACCATGAGAATCTTTCCGAATCTTTTGAAATCCCTTACAATATATTAAAATCCATTAAAATCTTTTAAAAGCCATTAAGAGTTCTCGAAATCCCTTATAATCCTTGATAATATTCGGATATTTTCAAAATTTCCGTTAAATCTTTTGAAATCTCATTAAAATTCTCTGATATCCTTTAGGATTTGTGAAAATACTTCGATATCACATGAAATCCTTAAAAATTCCTTAAAACCATTTAAACACTGGAAATCCTTGAAACCGGTTGAAATCTTAAAAATCCCATTAAAATCTCATATAATTCCTTAAAGTTCATGGGATTCTCCTAAAATATCTATGGCTCGGTTAAAATTCTTGAAATTCCGTAAAATATTTCAAAATTTTACGATATCCCTTGATATTGTTAAAATCTCTTTACAATTCATCAAAATCTTTAAAATCCATGGGAATGTTTCCGAATCTTTTGAAATCCCTTACAATATATTAAAATTCAATCAAATCTTATAAAATTTTAAGAAATTCTCTTAAATCTGTGGATATGCTTTTGAACCTTTTAAAATTTCTAAAGATCCGTTAAAATCTCTTAAAATATTCTAAAATATCTCAAAATCCGGGGAAATTCTTCGGTATCTCTAGAAATTCTTTTAAATCGATTACAATATACGGAAATCTGATGAAACTCCTTAAGTTCCCTTAAAATGTTGTAAAATGCCTTGGAAATCTCTTGAAACCTTGTTTTAAATGAAAATAATTTTTATATATTTGTTATATTGAGTAAAAAATATAAAATATTGCGTCAGAAGGGCGAGGTGGGGGGGGGGGGCGATTGATGTAAGTAATGGATGTTCCCTAAGTATATTGAATATAAATTCCACATTTTTAAAATTTTTATATATATATTATATATTATTGCACTTACCAACGGAATCAAGCAGAAAAACCGCAATAGTAAGCAGCCAAGTTCCAAATAACAGTCTTTATTGTTGCTATCGCAGGGTTCAATTCTTAAGAATCACTGTAAAATTGTTAACAAAATAACAGCTATTTATATTGTAGATGTCTAAGCTGTACCAGGAAAATCGACACGATTATTCAAATTTACCTAACCCTGATGATAGACGCAATCAAATAAATTTCAAACAAAAGCATGGTCTTATCATGTATAGAGCACGTCTGCTATGATTATTTGCTACGCACTTTTTTATTAACTTTTTTACTTTTCTATTCTTTTTATTCTCCTGCTGTTTCCGTATCCACGTAAAAAGTAAAATAACTGAAAAAATGTGAGAAAAATATATATTAGAATGTATTTTCTTTGAGTGAAACAAATTTTCATTCTGCAATAAACAAAAATTGTATTAAAAAAAAAAACTATTTGCACCCAGTATCAAAGATATAATATCTATATTTGAATTTAATCAATTTTGTGCAAAATTTAAGTAAAAATGCTAAAATTGGATGAATAATTATTCAATAATTTAATCCGAATGGGAAGTATACAAATATTTGTCAAAAATTATTTTTATAAATAGCTGAAACTGTTAACAATTTGATCGAATTCATTTCAAATCAAAGGAATAAGAAAGACATCTTTTGAGTTTTATGCAGACCAAGCAACTTTTGTGGTCATGGGCATTTTTTTTCTGAAATTGAATTTTTGTTTAGAAACAACAAAAGATTCAACAGAATGCTACAACTTTTTATCTTCTGATCCTTTTTCGAATTAAAAAATTAAAAACTTTGCCAAGTCGTATTTTACATTACATTACACATATTTCATCATTTTGAGAAAACTATCATTTTTGCAAGTTTATGAGTATTGGAAATTTGAGGGTTCTTTTTTTTCAAATACCCATTTTTTCAAACCATTATAACTTTTGATCTAATTGAAATATTTAAGTTTTCTTTCCTCACTCTTACACTCTTATAAACGGCAGGTTTGAGAAAATGTTCAGAAAAAAGTTTTCTAATTTAAAAAATCTTCAAAAGCAATACTTTTTACTCTTTCGACGTATCTTGTATCGTTTGCGGAAAACATTTTTCAAATGAAATTTTTCTTAAAGAAATTCTCGTGAACACAAAAATGATCAAGTCAAATTGAATAGGAAACCACAATGCTTAGCATTTAGTCGAATCTTTCGTTGTTGCTAAAAAAATATGAAGATTCGAAGAAAAAATTTGTATCTTTCCTTGAAACAACCCTAACATTTCAAATACTCATAGCTTAACGCAAATTGTCATATATGTAATATCCATAGTCTGGCAGGTGCTGCCACCGCCATGAAGTTATGAAAAAATGTACAAAGGATGGACCCTCAGTTATGTACAGACAACCTAAGAGTTAACATTAGATTGAATATAAACGATTTAATTGATGTTGAATCACTATTTAGTAAAAAAATAAAAAATAAATATATTGTAAATTTACAATGTCGAGTAAAAAAAAATAGTCAAAGTAATTTTCATATAATTTTTTTTCTCGTAATTTCCGAAGCTTTGTAGGGTACGTGGGACTTTTATTTACGGAAGTAATATTTTTTTCAAGATTGCGTGTTATGAAATAATATTTTATCAATGTCATGTACAAGGTTTGAAGGAAACAGATGAAACTCTTACAAAATGATATTTCACTAAACACAATCTTGCCGGTTTAATACTTTTGTAAATAAAAAAGCCACGTAATTCTCTAAAGTTTACGGAACGACGAAATCAAGAACAATTTAAAAATCATTACACTCTTACGAAATATTATTTTACGAAAAACAAACTTACTTTGTTTGATCCGCATATTGCACATCAGAATGATTCGATTGAAATTTGAAAACTCATCTTTCGAAGAAATTTCCAACATTTTTTAAAATGAAAAACCATTACTTTTTGACGATTACTTAAACAAATTAAATCTAAGGAGCCGTAGATATAGCCAAATATAGGAAACTTGACATTTTTCTTCTATTCTAAAATTCAAAATTTTCTTAAACATTTCCTGTTGCTCCTGAAAAGTTGCAAATATTTCAGAAGTGGGAGTGTGAACTAAATAAATCTATAGAAACATGTTTAGAACGAAAAATTGATTTTTCCTAGTTTAATATTCATCTTCTTTGAAGAAAAAAAAAATTATTTTTGTCACCGGAAATTGAACTAGTCCAGCTGAAGATTTATATTTGGCTTAGAATTAAACAGTTTTGTTAAAAATTGTGGCCTTTTTTTGCCTTGAAAATTCAATTCTTTTGCTGAAGATTAGTTCTATTGGTTTAAAAATTTAACTCTTTTGATAGAAATTTCATGTCTTTTTAAAATTCAAATATTTTGTTGAAAATGTCTTTTTTGTAGTTGAAAATTCAACTACATGCTTGAAAGTTAAACTCCTTAGTTAAAAATTACTTTTTTGGCCGAAAATTGAACCTTTTCGTTAACAATTATATATATATTTTTTTTTTAAATTCATTTTTTCCTATTGTTGAAGATTTATCACTTCAGTTAAAAATTTGTCTCGTTTGGTGAAAATTCATCTCTGTGGTTAAAAATCCAACTAATGGTGGTTTAACGTGAACTCTTTTTGGTAGAAAAGTTTACTAATATATTTTTAGTTGAAAACTTTATTATTTTGTCGAGAATTCAATTATTTTGTTGACAATTCAATAATTTTGTTACAAAGTCAATATTTTTATTTGAAAATTCGCCTTTTTGGCTTAAAAATTCTACTATTTTGTTAAAAATTCATATTTGCAGGTTAAAAATTCAACTTTTGTAGAACATTCACCTTCTTGCCTTGAAGATTCAACTATTTTGTTGACATCTTTTTCTCTCTTGACTGAAGAATCTTTCTTGGTTGAAAATTCAACTGTTTTTATGAAAATTCGTCTTTTTGGCTTGAAAATTCATCTCTTTTGGTAGAAATTTCATATTTTTGGTTAAAAAGCCTTGTTGTATTATAATTATCAATACAAATATTACATATTCAAAAGGGAATTCATCTTTTTGCGTGAAAACGTAATTACTTGCTTCAAGTTTAAACTCCTTTGTTAAAAACTCCTTTGTTGAAAATTCGTCTTTTTGGTGGATAAGTTAACTACTTGGTCAAAAGTTGACCTCCTCGGTTAAAAATTCATTTTTTTGGTTGGTGTTTTGTTATTTTGGTTGGAAATTCATCTCATTTATTAAGAAGTTCAACTATTTTTTGGAAAGTTACGTATTTTGCTGAAAATTGGAAGATTCATAAAGAAACTTCTGTTGTTCCTAGGAAGTTGTACATCTTCCAGAATTGGGAGTTGGAACTAGGCAAATCTAAAGAAATAGTTTGAGAATGAAAATATTCAATTTTCCGAGCCATAGAGATTCATAGCCCAACATAGGAATATTTGAATTTTTCTCCGACATTTTTGAAAGAGATCGCAACAAATGTTTTTTGCATACATTTATTGCAATCCCTTTTTAAAAATTATGATAAGCATCATCTGCATCATCAGAAAACCGAACTAGATCAGGCTCTAAACGAAAGTAACAAGTTACTCTAAAATAATAACAAAGCGACTGTTATATTTTCTTATAATCAAAATAAAATTGATACTGTACATGTACTCTAAATTTAAAATAAATATTTTATTGATTTGTAGAACGTATTGTGGATTAAGTAAATAGTATTTCCTGAAATTTTTACATTTAAAACAAAATTAATTTCAGCATTCATTTACATGATAAACTAACTAACAGAAAAGCATTAGTAATAAGTGAAAATTCTTCTCATATTATTAATAAAATTTACATTTAAATTTCGTAATATGACAATGATGGTATGTTTCTTTGATTAGAACACCAAGCGCGTGTAAGTTTTGCGTTTGTTACCTTCACGCAAATAAAGCAAGGTAAAATACTTTACGTTAGTAAATATTTTTCTGTTCATTTTAAGTGTTTTCTAGTTGTGACAATAAAGTTTCGGATCTTACACAATCGCGTCCTCTAATAAACTTGTCTATTTTTCACGTTTTCCATTTCTATAAACTCATTTTAATCAAAAAATTTACAACACTTAACAAACTTATATATTTTTACCAAGCAATTAGTTTTCGAAAATGAAATAAGTGAATATTTAATCAAATAATAATAATTTTGGCAGAGCTTTGAATTTTAAAACGGATTTCAAAGTTTACATTTAAATTATAAAGATTAAATATGCCTAATTGAAATAAAAATAAGTGGAACTAATAGCAGAACTTGTCACTCACGAAGTCACATAGTTAATTCAAAGATATGAAAATCCATGAATCGGGGATGGCGATGAATACTAATAACAAACTTGAAATAATTTTTTGTTAGTACTAATAGTTTTCTATTAGTTGTATATTTTTTCATATTCCTTTTAGTTAGCATGCAAATGTATGTATGTATACCATTAAGCTATTAAGCTATTAAGTATGCTCTAATTAATATTATTTTGAACGCAAAAATTTCAGGAAATACTTTTTAGTGAGGTGACAATAATTTCTATGATTTATTAAAATATTTAAAAATTATTTACAATACATTGACAATTGTACAATGTCAATTAAACAAAAATGTTAACAAAATATGGCAGTCGCTTTATTATAGCCCTTAGATCTCGAATCTGTCATAAAGTCAGGGGTTTTGGGCACTAAAAACCTCGTTAAATTTTTTTTTATTCAAGAGTAACTTTACACTTTATGTAAAGTTTATGAGTATGAGTGTCACCGATCACTCTAGTACATGGATTGACTTGATGATTGTTGATGATCTAGACAAAGTGATTTCTTCTACTCAACACTCAATCCCATTCCTCTTAAAATACGACCTTATCAGCATTCTATACTAGTTCTTCTTTAACCCCTCCTCTAGTACACCTTCTCTCTCTGTACGAAATCTCACAAATATAAATGAAACCGAATTTCTTGAGCACCTCCTTACTTGTGACTAGAAAAGCATTTTTATTGGAGAGGGTATAAATAGAAAGGTTATTTGTCAAACCAAATTTTTATTTTTAGTCTCTGACAAATTTGGGTCTCTTCATACCCCTGAAGGAAAAAAGAATTCTACTCCTTGGATCACTTCTTATACCAAAGATTTGATGAAAGAGAAAGAGAAAAAACGTAGATTTAATAAAGGAACAAAAAATAGTATCATTCAAGCCGCACTTCGTAAATTGAGAAACTTAGTACACACCAAAATCAGGGATTCATACCATCAATATAATTACAATTCTATCAAAAATAGGAATAAAAATGAAGACATCTGGCTTCTCTTAAGACGGCTTGGACTAATTCCTTCTAAACACCTAGCTCCTGATAACAATTTCTCCCCTGCAGACCTGTTAACAGCTTTTACCACAAAATCCACACTCCTCGTAAACAGCACTCTTGCCCCGTCCACAGTTCCTTTTAGTTTTAATGATACTAAATTATTCTTTTCTGACATATCGCAAGAAACCCTAATTAAAAAACAATTTGAAGCAAAATCAAATGCTCAAGGTTCTGCTGGTATCTCAATAAAAATGATTCGCCTTGCTTTACCAGTCATTGGGCCTATTCTTTTGCACATTTCTAGCGCATCTCTACAGGTGGGAATATTTCCTGATACTTGGAAAGAGGCCATTATTCGCACTGTACCTAAAATATCTAACTTACCTCTCCCAAAGACTTTCGTCCTTCACTCAGGAAAAAAAAACATGACTGCAGTCATGTTTTTTTTATGACTGTAAAAACTATTATTCGATTTAGGATTTAATTCAGTATTAAAACAGTTCATGTAACAAAACAATTGCACTTCAGTATGATCCACCAATCTAATAAAATAAGGTCGATTTGTGGATTGAAAAAGGCTCGAAATGAAAATTATCTGTCAAAAACTAAATCAATTCAATGAATTTAAAGAATTCACCCAACAGCCATACCACGCTGAAAAAACCAGTTCTCGTCAGATCACTGAAGTTAAGCAGCGTTGGGCGCGGTTAGCACTTGGATGGGTGACCATTCGAGAAAACTGAGTGCTGTTGGCACATCGTGGGTGTGGTGAGCCCACACTTGTAGTTATTTACTACAAGTTATCAACCTAGAAACACTACCCGAATCGGGTAGTGTCACGCCTACCCCGAAAGGGAAATGGCTTAATGGTATACATGGAATTCAAGGAATTCACGGAATTCAAGGAATTCACGGAATTCAAGAAATTCAAGGAATTCACGGAATTCGTAATAATATTAAAGTTTGGAACAATTGAAACAATGCTCCCTCTGAATCAATTTGGTTCGCTATCTGGGATCATTTATTAATCTGAAGTGAGCAAACTAAAAAAGACAGAAACTGGTTCTTAAATAGACTATTTGTGAGATCATAGAAGAACTCCCAAAAAAGGATCCGGATAAAAATGAATGCCCAGTTTTTAGTGTGTGTGTAGCGTCCGGCAGTAACAGTTCATGTCTGAAAGGAAAAGTTGGAGCTAGGCATTACTAACCATTCGTGTCCAGAACGTACGCACTAATGTTTTGGACATTAATGAAATGCACAGGAGTCAGCGCTGCCTAGCCAGCAGACCAGGTTCAAAATGTCACCTACTGTAAAATGCAGTTATCTCTCAAATTAATTTATTATATTGATTGTAAATACATTTGATAATTAAAGTTTGGTTCTAAGAAACTATTGCTATTAGTTAGAATTAATTGCTATGACATTTTCTAATTTTCTTACATTAGCAAAAATAGTATTCTCCAAATAGCTTCAAAACAAGATTTGAATTGACAAAACGATGGTCATTCTTAGATTTAGAGAGTTGAAAATACTCAACAAATCATAATCAGAAGTTTGCGTCAACATGGTGTTTAGTTTCAAAATCATAAAAAGCGAAAAGAAACACCATGTTGTAGCAAACTTCTGATTATGATTTGTTGAGTATTTTCAGCTTTCTAAATCTAAGAATGACCATCTTTTTGTCAATTCAAATCTTGCTTTGAAGATATTTCGAAAAAACTATCTTCCCTAATATAAGAAAATTAAAAAATTTCATAGCAATCAATTCTAACTAATAGCAAGAGTTTATCAGAAACGACCTTCAATTATCAAATGTATTCACAATCATTATAATACATTAATTCGAGAGACAACTGCATTTTGTAGTAGGTGACTTTTTAAACCTGGTCTGCTCATGTCCGCGGCGCGTAGTCGCACCTGTGCTGGACAGGAGTGACTGCTGACTAGGCAGCGCTGACTCCTGTGCGTTGCATTAATGTCCAAAACATTAGTGCGTACGTTCTGGACACGAATGGTTCATGTCCAGCGAGGACGGAGTAATGTCTAGCTTCAACTTTTTCTTTCGGACATGAACCGCTACTACCCGGACGATACACAGTCATGTTTTTTTCAGCATATATTTATCCTCAGTGCCTTGTCTTAACCTTTCGAACGCATTTTCCATCAGCAACTTATGGCACACCTTGAAACTAACAATTGAATGGACCTAATGCAATATGGGTTTCGGGCCCGACATAGTACACTCGCAGCTGCACTTAAAGTAACTTCTGACCTTAAACTGGCAATCAATAGAAGGAAATAACGTTTGTTGTCCTTTTTGACTTTTCTAAGGCATTTGATACAGTTAACCATAACCTACTATTGACTAGGCTCAAATCGCTTCACCTCTCAAATATGGTTGTAAAATGGTTTGAATCTTATCTTAGTGATCGCTCTAAAAGAGTACAATTTAGCAATTGTGAGCTATCTGATTTTGGGGAGGTTAAGCGTGGTGTCCCTCAGGGATCCACCCTTGCACCTACTCTATGTAGTATTTATAACTCTGAACTTGGTAGTGAATTTCGACACTGCAACTATCACAAATATGCTGATGAATTTCACTCTACCTCTTCGGGCCATCCTTAAGATCTTACTTCAAAAGGTACAGGAGGATATTGATCTGGCGGTACAGTGAGCCTTGACAAGTGGCCTCACTCTTAACCTTGCTAAAACTATGGCTATAATCATCGGATCTTCTTTCTCTTCTTCACTTGCAACAATTGCAACCCTACCTCTTCTCTTGATCGATGGGCATCGCATTCCCTTTGTGGAATCTGACAAAGATTTAGGCTACATTCTTAATCTCTCTCTTACTTGGAATAAACAAGTTGCGGATATTTCGAAGAAAACCTTCAAAGCCCTCCAACAACTTAACAGAAATACAGAATCACTTCCTACTCCAAGAAGTATCCTCTTAATCAAAAGCCTCATCCTCCCTTTCATTGACTACGGCTGTGTTGTATATGACGATATTACTGATGAGCTGAATGTCAATCTATCTATAACATTCCAAAAAGTGAACATATTACCCAGTATAGAGAAAGAGCAGGACTTCTTAACGTCGCCAAAAGAAGAAATTTTTGTATGGCAAACTTGCTTTATAGCCTATTCAGTAATCAAACTCCGCACTATCTTTTTAACCTCTTCCATTTATTGACAAAGATCAACCGACACATTCCAAACTCCGTGAAAGGAAAACAGTACTAAAAATTCGGCCACAACGCACGTGTAAAATACAAACGTGCTTCTTTTTGGTTACTTATATAACACTTCAAATCCTACCCTCAAAATCAACATTGGTAACACTTAAGTCCTTAAGTTAAAGATATATATGAGTATGCGCATGAATGTACTTTGGATTATGTATATTTACAGTATCTTACTGTTAATTGCCCACATCTAATTATATGCATCATAGTTTATTTCTTTACTCTTGTTAAATACCTATTTTCAATCGTTAAATCGATCGCCGTCACATTTTATGTACACTAAGAAAAAAAATTTTTGGATCCAAAGAAATGCATTTCTTTGATTGTATTCATTTGAGCCAAAAAACCGTTTACTTAATTGTACTGAATATTGTTTAAAAGCAACAAACTCGTGCATTGATTCAAATGAATCATTTCTTTGGGCGCCATTTATTTGAAAGAAAGAAATATTTCTTGGCCTCAGAATATGAGATAATTAACTCAAGGAATTGATATCTTTAAAACTAAGATCCTAGTTTCCTTAAATCTTGCTTTCGCATCCAAAGAAATATTTTTTTAGTTCAATAATTTTGAGCCTTTGAATTAAAAAATATTTCATTTCAAATAAGTAACTTATCGATGCGTGAAACAAATATTTTGGTTTCTTTGAATCAAAGAAATATTTACATAAATGAAAGCAATATTAATTAAGTGAAAGCGATATTTCTTTCGTTCTAATAGAACGTGTCATTATTTGAATAAAGTAATTTGTTCACTTAAGTAATAATTTATTCACTTGGAAGATATGTTTCTTTTAATAAATAGAGTGAAGTGATTTATGTCCAATAAATATTTCCTTCAAGTGAAGGAATATATTTTTGAAATAACTTCATACACCATTCGTTCGAAAAAATATTTTGGTAAAATTCCTTATTTGTACTGAGTAGTTCAGACATATACCGCCAGATGCGCAGATTTTATAGTCTCACAATAGAAATGGATTCTCCAGTCTTTAAGTTAGCCATACATTTTCACCGTAGATATAATCTGAAAAATGTGGTGATTGGTGTTTATCGGTCTTCCTAAGCATTGGTCAGTTGGTCTTGCTTGAAATTCTTTTTCCTACTCCGCGAAAATGAAAATAAATATATTATTATAAATTATAATCATTATAATTGCATTGAGTATTTTTTTTCAATGAATGGCCCTGCTTCATTTTCATACTTTAACTATTCAACATTTTTAAACAATGGGAGAACTTTCTGTTTGAGTAAATTGTTCTTTGAATCAATTAATATTTTCTCAACTCTGTTACGTCTTTTTTTAAACAATATGCCGCATCTTAGAAACAAATAAATATTTATTTCCGTTGAAAAAAATTTCTTTGTTGCAAAGAAATGTTTAGTTTACCAAAAAATACGCTTATTTGAATCAAAGAATCATATATTTGGTTCAAAAGAAACTTTTGCTCAGTCCGAGTTACATTTATTTGTATGTAATAATTATCTTCTTGGACTTACACCATACTTCTTTACATTACGGAACTCACCTATCATATCAAATACTTATTTATTACAATCAATAACAAATCTATTTCACTCAACGCATATTTTACAGTGTCGAGTAAGTATTTCTATGCCTTAAGCATGGCGTTCCTCAGATCCAAACTAAAGATTTCTTTAATCTGAAGAAATATTTCTTCGGCCATATTCTGCTCTACCATTTCTTTGAATCAAAGAAATTTCCTTTGATTCAAATAAGTTTTTTTTTCAGTGTATAATATGTACCACCTGTTCCTTATAGGGCTATCCAGACCTAGGAACTCATCGTGAATAAATACAAATACAAATTATTGTCAAGGATAAATTAATGAAAAGAATAGTTCACTCAAAATCTTACAATAGGGAAGGGCTTAAGAAATTTACGTAAAATTTTTCAAAACATAATAATATTAATATTTTTTTAATTTGTTCTTAAGATATGTATAAAATTTGAGGTATCTATCCTATCGCGATACATATGATTTAAAAAAAATGTAAGGTATCAGTTTTGGTCAAAAAGTTTCAAACATTCAAAACTTTTTCTTAAGTTGAATTTTTGTTTTAAATTTCTATGGGTCTAAAAATGATTGCACATTTTGTATTTATACAGTTCTCGATAACAAATAACAATATAGAAGCACATATTGAAAAAAAATGATTTTTCATCAAGTTAAAATTTTGTCAAAGTACCAAAAAAAATTACTTTTTTTATTTGGTTAATGAAATAATTATTCACAATTATTTGCTAAGTATTTTTCATATAATGAGTATCTAGTATTAATTATTCATACTTCTACTTCTAAATAATAAGAAAATGCAAAATTGGTCCAATTAAAAGTTTAAAAAATTACTTTTTACCCAAAAAAAAAAAAACGAATTTTCAACAAAGTTGTTCAATTTTTAATCCAAGAGATGAATTTTAAAATAAAATTAAGAATCTTTAACAACAAAAATGCATTTTTTATAGAGTTGTTCCAATTTCCATCAAGGAGTTGAATTCTCAACCTGAAAAGAAGAATTTTCAACAAAAAATATAATAGTTGATATTTCAACAAAGAAATATTTTTATTTTTATTAAAAACACTTACATTTAACCAAAAAGATGAAGTTTTAACAAAATTACCTTATTCGTCAGCTAAAAAGAGATTAATTTTCAACCGAGGTTTCAACAAAATACAGAAATTTTCAACCAAATAGTTAAATTTTCAACAAACAAGATTAATTTTTCTACCAGAAAATACGAATTTTTAACAAAACTTATATTTATTTTTTATTGTTTATCTTATTATTTTCATTTATTTCAATAAGAAGCAAAAATTATTATTAATTGATTAATGTTTTTCCTGCTGTTACGGAGGTTAATTGTTCTCTTACGCAATACACTAGAAAATTAACAAAATGTTTAAAATTAACAAAATTACTGGTTTATCTGAAACTTTTGAAAACTTATTTTCTCAAAAACAAACTTAATTCTGAGCTTATTGAATCTGTCGTTTGTAAGAAAAATGCCAAAATTAAATTTTTCGGATAAAAAAATCCTCTTGACCAGAAAATGTAGTTTGGCCCGCATGAAACTTACAAGATTTCTTCGTTATTCGATTGCCAATTTAGCAGCAAAAGTTGTTGGGTTTTTGAGAAAATCTACTTTTAATACTTAAACAAAAAACATATCCATTTTGTTAATTTTTCAGCGGATTTCGAAAGAGTACAATAATTATTATTGTACTTGTAATTATAATTAGTCTCACGAGAGCGAAGTAAGAAAACTTAAGTATCTCAATTAAATCGAAAGTTATAATGGTTTGCAAAAAAATGGCATTAAAAAAAAAGAACTTCAGGATGCAAAATACATTTAACATTTAAAAAATAATACTTTTTTCAAAATGATGAAATGAGAGTCGCCTTATTTCCTTTGAAAACCAAAATATTTGGGAGGCGAATGATTCTGTGATTTAAAGTTCTACTCACTGCGTAATTTGAAATGTGTTTGGTCATTAATTGATAAGTATTTCCTGAAAATTTAAATAAACAGAAAAATTACTCTAGTATTTATTTTTAATCTAAGTCAACTAATAGAATATATTAGTAAGAACTGAAAATAATTTTAATAAATATTATCAACATTATTTGAATCAATAGCATCTGCTTTAGAAGGAGGCTGATAGAAATTAAAAAAAACACATATTTTTCGGACATTTTCATACCATTTTAATTTTCACAAAACTTTTCTTATCTAATTTTTGTATGGCTTTTCATTCCAAAAGATTGTACCTACGAAAAACTCGCTATAATTTTTTTAATCATAGGAAAATTTTTCTGACTTGACAATATTTCTAATTTTCAAATTCGATAACCGAACAGAAGATATTAACCTATTTTAATTAATAATTATGTATATATAATATAAAAAAAGGGTTAAACAACCACCGCAGGGTCTCACATGCAGCAACTACCATATAAAAATGTCACCGCCTCCCAGTAGAACCGCGGTAAATCACACCTATGGCCACACCTCACGACCGTGTGATGGGTTGGCCATAGGGCACGACGAAATCACAACGACAGGCCGGCGAATCTTGTGTTATTTTTTTATTTTTAACATTTTTACTCAAATTTTACACAAAATTGGTTGATTTCAAATTATATGTTTGATACAGTGTAAAACAAATTTTTGTTTCTTGAAAAAAAATTTTTGTTCATTGCAGAATAAAAATTTGTATAAATAAAAGAAAATTAATTTTCATAATTATTGGTCTCATATTTTTTAATTATTTTACCTTCGACGTCGATATAAGAGCGCGATAATTATTTGATAAGTACATAGCAAATAATCATAGCAAGTACATCATACGACCTTGTTTTGGTTTAAAGTTTGTTTGATTTCGCTTATAATCAGGGTTACGTGAATTTTCGTAAGTGGCACGATTTTCTGGATGATTCAACTATTTCTGATTCAATAAAAAAAAGGTTCTTTGAAATATTATCTATTACATTTTTTATGGAGAATTTATATTTTTTCAGGAGAAATATCAACTATTTAATTTTTTTTATGAAATCATCTTTTTGGTTAAAAGTTAAACTTCTTTGTTAAAAATTCATTTTTTCGTTGAGGATTCACCATTTAATTTGAAAATTCATCTCTTTGGTTAAAAAAGTAAACATTTCGTTTAAAAAAAATGTGTTGTTTTGTGAATAATGTTTTTTTATTTAAAATTTAATTATTGCAAGCGAAGATTCATTCTATAAATTTAATTATTTCAGTTAAAGATTCATCATATGAGTTGAAATTGTATCTATTTGGTCGAAAATGTAAAATGTTTGTTGAAAATTGGTCGATTTTTGTAGAAAGGTAATCTTCTTGTTAGAAAATTCAGCTATTTGTTTGAAACTTCTTTTTTTTTTGTTCAAAATGAGCATTTTTGTCAAGAATTAATATTTTCGGTTTGAAAATTCGAGTGATTTGCAATTAACTCTTCTATTTGGCTTCAAAATTCAACAATTTAGTTGAAATTCTTGTTGTTTCTTGACTGGAAAAAGCTTTTTTGTTGAAAATTCCACTATTATGTTTAATAATTGTATTTTTGATTTGATAATTCATCTCTTTTAGTAGAACTTCTTTTTTTGTTAAAAATGTAACTATTTGGGTTCTTCTAAATTTAAAGCAGTGAAAGTGTTTACTAATATTAGTTATTGACTGAATTCTAGCTATAAATCAGATATTTTTTACTGATTAATATTTTTTGGTAGAAAACCCAACTATATTTTATGATTAATCGGTAAAAAATAGCTGATTCATAAGTAGAATTCAGTCACTAATTAATATTAGTAAACACTCTTAGAAACTGAAATTTCGAGGGAACCAAACAGTTGCATTTTGAACTAAAAAGTTATATTTTCAACTAAAGAGATGAACTTTGAACTTATATGATGAATCTTCACCAGGAATTATTAAATGTTCAGTAAAAAAAAGTGATAAAAAAAACAAATTTTAAATCCAAATGTTTTCATTGTCAAACAAAGATATTAATTTAATGTTTCACGATTGAAACAACAAATACGCGTATTATCAAAAAATTATTTTGTATCATTTACAGATCTTTTTTTAGTGAACAACTTTTGTCTATTCACATTTTTACGTTTCTTATGCCGTTTTTTCCAGAAATTTAATTTTTTCATTTTTAATGTATTTTTTTACTATTAAAAAAAACTACGCGCCCCACCAAAAAATAATCGTGAACATATTTGTAGATCTCGTTTGAGTAAACAACTCTTGTTTATTCATTTTTTTCGAATCTTTTGTTGGTTTTCAAAAAATTCAATTTCTTTTAATTTTTAATGATACTTTTTACGATTAAAACAAGAAATACGGGTCCTATAAATAATGAATAACAAAAAATTTGTAGACCTTTTTCGGATAAACAATTTTCTTTTCTTAATATTTTTTCGTAACTGGCATAGTTTTACTGAAAAATGGAATTTTCTATTTTTAATAGCGTTTTGCATTTTCGATGGATAAACCCAGAACCGCTGGTCAGAAATAACTGGTTAATGAACTTGTTCTTTCTTTTTATGCCTTCAAAACGTGTGTCAAAGCTCAATCCAATCTGTTCAGTCTTTCAGAAGTTATATTAAATTATTAAATAATTAAAATGATTAAATGATTAAATTATATTAAATTATCTTTTTTGGATAAAAATGCAACTGTTTGGTTAAAAATCAATCTTTTTTGGTTGACAATTTAACTTTTTTGTTGACAATTCAATTTTTGGTTTAAAAGTTCATCTTTTAAGCTGAAATTTAATTATTTTCGATGAAAATTAATAATTTTAGTTGAAAATAATTCTCTTTTGGTTGAAATATTATCTCTATGGTTAAAAGTCCAACTATTTGTGGTGGAAAGTTAATTCTTTGAAAATTCGTCTTTTTGTGTTGAAAATTCCATTATTATGTTGAAAATTCGTATTTTTGGCTTAAAATTAAACGTTTGTTGTAAAAAAATCACCTTTTGGACTTGATAGTTCAACTATTTTGTTGACATTTTTTTTGTTGGCTTTAAAATGCAACTGACTTGTTGATTAATAATCTGTTTTGGTTGAGCATTTAACTATTTTGTGGAAAATTTGTCTTTTTTGGTTGACTATTGCATTTTTTGTTAAAAATTTATTTTTTTTTAGTATAAATTCAATTACTTTGTTAAAATGTAAACTCCTTTGTTAAAAATTCATTCTCCTGTTATTGAAAATTCATCTCTTTGGTTGAAGATTCAACTATTTTGGTGAAAATTCCTTTTTTTGGGTTGAAACATAACTTTTTTAACCGTAAATTTAACTATTCCATTTTGTATTGTGGTTAAAAGTTCATTCTTTTCAGTAGAAAAGCCTACTATTATATTTTTGTCTGCAAGTTTTATTATTTCGGTGAAAATTTATTTTGTTGAAAATTTAACAATTTTGTTACGAACTCCTTTTTTTTTAATTTCGCCTTTTTGGGTTGAAAATTCCACTATTTTGTTTTAAATTCATATTTTCCGGTTGAAAATTCAACTATTTTGTAAAAAAATCACCTTTTTGGGATTAAAATTCAAATATTGTTGTAAACTCAATTTGTTTTTTAAATGAAAATTCTTATTTTCAGTTTAAAAGTTCTTATTTTTTGGTAGAAATTCCATATTTTTTGGTTAAAAATGCTTGCTGATTAATAATTAATAATACAATTATTACATTTTTTGATGAGAATTCATCTTTTTTGGGTGAACATTCAATTACTTGATCAAAATTTAAACTCCTTTGTTAAAAACTAATTTTTGTTGTTGTTGAAAATTCATCTCTTTGGTTGAAAATTAAACTATTTTGTCGAAAATTCGTGTTTTTTGTTGTTGTTAAATACCAAAAAAACAAAAAAACAGAATTCATGTCGTTTGTTTGAAAATTCTACTGTTTGTTTGAAAATTTATTTATTTCATTGAAAATTAGTCTTTTTTTTTGTTGAAAATTCAACTATTGTTTGAAAATTCATGTATTTTGTTGAAAATCAGTCTTTTTTGGTAGGGAACTAATCTTCTTGGTTAAAAATTCGTCTTTTTGGCTGAAAATTTAACTGCTTGGTTCAATGTTGAACTCTTTCGTTAAAAATTTATTTATTTTTTTGTTGAAGATTCATAATTGCAGTTAAAAATTCATCTCTTTGTTTGAAAATTTCAATATTTGGTTAAAAATCGTTTTTTGTCTATTTTAACTATTTTAAGTTGAATTTGCGTTGAAATCATTCTGAGTTGGAACATCAACTATTACATTTTTTGTTGGGAATAGATCTTTTTTGGTAGGATAAAGTTCAACTACTTGGTTGAAGGTTGAACTACTTTGTGAAAAATTTATATATTTGTTGAAGATTCATAATTATAGTTTAAACTGTAACTTTTTTGTGGTAAATTAACATTTTTGTTAAAAATTCAAATTATATACGGGTTTAAAATTCAACTACTTTGTAGAAGATTTCTATTTCAGCTTGAAAATTCAATAATTGAACCGCTGGCGATCAAAAGGGGATACGCCCGAAACGCCGTCGTTTTAGTTGGCCCCTGGGTCATATTTTTTTGCAGGTAAAATTTTAATTTTTTAATAACATGTTCCAATAGGAAATTTTATTGCGCATATTTTTAGTCCCATAAATAAATGTGATAACTTTATTAGTTTTCGAAATAATCAAGAAAATGTTACTTTTTCTGCAATCGCAAAATACGAATTTTTTGTGTTCAACTCGCCATAAGTTCTACAATAATAGGAATTTTGTAATAAAAGTTCAGAAAATATGCACAATCATATAACGAAACTAACGTTATTTATAGAATTTCAATTAATTGTCACTAAAAATTTATAACGATTTTTCTTCTTCTCATTGTGTAAATTAGATATTGAAAGTTTCAAACGCTTCGGGAGTCGAACGAATTTTCAGAAAATTAAAATTAACGGTCACCTAAACTTTTGTTAGGATTCAAGGAAGTTTTTTGAAAAATATCAGGCAATTATGTTTTATAGTTTTAAAGTCATAATTGATTTAAGATCTCAGCGCCGTCCCGTACGCGTGCTAGCTCGCCCTGCAATATCAACGTCTGTATAACAGCGGACGATTGGAAGGTCAAGCCGGACACCAAAACAAAAAAGCATATGTTTATTTTGATTCTCTCCTAAGGAACATAATGCACAGAAGCATTATTGTACAATAGTGTTAGCATATAATATTCTGTTTAGGATAGTTTAAGTTTACTTAAAATAAAAAGAACCTCAATATGGGTCGAGGCATTTCTGATAATTTTAATATCCTATTATTATTTTTTATTTGATTTCTTAATAGCTTTTTCTAAAAAATCTTGTATTTTAAAATTAGTTCAAATAGTCTAATATAATCTTTTACATTGAATTCTACTATTGAAAATGTAAAAAGTTTTAAACATCAAATTATTATATTATTAATTAATTTTTATAATTTGTTATTAAAAAATAATAAACGAATGTAAATGATAATGTCTTCATTATTATTTTGGTGGTCGGCTTGACCTCCCATCGCCCACTGTTATACAGACGTTGATATTGCAGGACGAGCTAGCACGCGTACGGGACGGCGCTGAGATTTTAAATCAATTGTGGCTTTAAAACTATGAAACATAATTGCCTGATATTTTCCTAAAAACTTCCTTCAATCCTAACCAAAGTTTAGGTGACCGTTAATTTTAATTTTCTGAAAATTCGTTCGACTCCCGAAGCGTTTGAAACTTCCAATATCTAATTTACACAATGAGAAGAAGAAAAATCGTTATAAATTTTTAGTGACAATTAATTGAAATTCTATAAATAACGTTAGTTTCGTTATATGATGGTGCATATTTTCTAAAATTTTTATTACAAAATTCCTATTATTGTAGAACTTATGGCGAGTTGAACACAAAAAATTCGTATTTTGCGATTGCAGAAAAAAGTAACATTTTCTTGATTATTTCGAAAACTAATAAAGTTATCACATTTATTTATGAAACTAAAAATATGCGCAATAAAATTTCCTATTGAGATATGTTATTAAAAAATTAAAATTTGACCTGAAAAAAAATATGACCCAGGGGCCAACTAATACGACGGCGTTTCGAGAGTATTCCCTTTTGATCGCCGGCGGTTCAATTTGGTAGAAAATTCATGTATTTTGTTCAAAATTCGACTTTTTTCGGTAGAAAATTATTCTATTTGGTGAAAAATTCATCTTTTTGCTTGAAAAATTAACTATTTAATTGGAAATGTATCTTTTTGGTAAAAAATCCAACTAGTTAGTTGAAAGTTGAAATACTTTGTTAAAAATTCATTTTATTTGTGATATTCACCTTTCTGTTTGAGAATTAGACTATTTTGTTGAAAATTTAACTATACACGGAAAAAAGTGGATCGTTAAAAAAACTCTGTGAACCAGCAGCTCTAACTATTTTAAATTGAACCTCAGCTTTTCGTCGGTGAATTTTGTTAAAATTACTATTTCGCATTCAGGTTATTTGAACTGACTTCTTAAAAGAGTAGGATGTACAATTTCAAATAGTAGGATGTACTGCACCAGTTGGTAACCCTCCACACTCAGGAGAATAAGAGTTACTATTTCGTGTAGTATGCCTTACTTCTGTGAAGAGTAACTTTGCCGATTTCGCATTGTAACGCATCAGGAATACCTGCGTGCTGTTGGCCCGTCGTGGGTGTGGTGGGCCCACATTGGTAGTAAATATCCACCTAGAAACACTACCCGAATCGGGTAGTGAGGCAAGGAACTTTCGAGTTCGAACTGCTAATCTATGTATGTATGTATATGTATATATGCACTGCACGCATTCTATACACGATTTATAAATAGATGAGCTCGAAACTTTCGACAACAAAAATGATGTGAAACGTCGATCGATTTGAACAGGAAAAAATTATTTTATATATGATTACTGCACTTAATTTACGATTATTCTTACTCAATTGCACACACAGAGGCTTACACATATGATCGCACGCTCAAACGCTTTGAAAAATCGCCCCCGCTGGGGAATCGAACCCTACCTAACTGCCTAAAACCTGTCCTAAAACCTAAATCTAGCGCAAGCATTAGTCAAGTGAGCTACGGAACCGCTTAGATTTTGCTGACAAACTCTCGGTCAAGCGGTTTCTCTGAGAAAAACGTGGCCAGCTAAGAAATTATAATAACTAATTAATTAAAATTTTTTTAATTAATCTCTTACTGATTATTTCTAATATTTTGTAACGAGCTTGGGAAAAATATTTTGCTTAGAAGTATTATCTCACACAGTAAATATATTATTAGGAATTTATATGTATATTATTATAAAATGAATTGAATTACAATTTCTAAAAAGTACATATCTTTTATTATTGAAAATTAAGGCTTGAAGAAATGTTTTCGAATGAAAGTTTTGGAATTTTGATTTTATTTTATTACCATCTCACTATATTTAAAACGCAAAATTCATTTACATAACTGATATATAAATAAAAAATAGTTTAAACATCGGAATAATATATCAAATGCAAAATCGAAATCACTATTTTAAGATGAGACAAACGTTGAATTGTGATTTAAATTTTTTGAACAAATAAAATTTTTCTCATGAGATATGGGGATGCTGAATTAGAATAAAAACTGTTTAAAACAAACAAAAAATATTCGGTTCCGAGAAATTGACATCAGGGTGCACAGTCTTCCCCTCTTTTTCTTAGTTTCCCCTTTTTTCTTGAAATTCCCCTTTTTCCCCTTTTCTCAAAAACCTTCCCCCTTTTCCGCTTTTCTCTTTAAATATACGATATTTCAAATTGTACCCATTATTGAATAATAATTAAAGCAATTATAGTACTTAAATAAACTATTTATGAATAAATAAGATACACGTTCCAAGTTCAGACCATTACAAATAAATACTCTTAAACAAATTTGAAGATGAAACATTTTAAAGCAAGTTGAAAATGTGAAAACTGCCGACAGAAGTTATTATCCAATATAAAATTGGAACAGTTACAAAATATATATTATTTTTTAAATAAGTATTAGAAGATTAATACATTTTAGTTGAAATGTACAAAGTTAAATACCTAATTAAAAAATGGAATATTCCAAACTCATCAAATGCGATTTTAAATGTTCTAACTTGAGCAATTTAAAATTTTTTTAAATCTTTACTGAAAATTTAACTATTGTTGAAACTTTTTTTTGTTGAAAATTGATTCTTTTAAACTCACAATTGAACTATTCCATTTGTGTTTGAAAATTGATCTTTTTTAGTTGGAAATTCAACTATTTGGTTGCATGTTCAAATTTCGTTCAAAAGTTATATTTTTTGGCAGAAAGTTGGTTAAAAATGTAACTATTTGGTTGAAAATATATTTATTTTGTTGAAAAGCTGTCTTTTTGGTTGAAAATCAAACTACTTTGTTAAAAATGCACTTTTTCAAACTGAAAATTGCAATTTTTGATTGAAAATTATGTTTTTTATTGAAAGCTTATATTTTTGAGTTAAAAATTCGAGTGTATTATAGAAAGTACTTTTCTTGGCACGAAAATTCAATAAATAGGTAGAAAATTGGATTTTTTATTTGAAAATTAGTTTCTTGAAATGAAAATGTAGCAATTCCATTTTTGGTTCAAAGTTGATCTTTTTTATTTTGAAAATTCAAATATTTGGTTAAAAATTTCTGTAATCTGTTAAAAATTCGTCCTTTTTTTGTAGGAAAATAATCTTCTTGCTTTAAAATTCTTCATTTTGAATACAATTTTTTTTCTTCATTGGCTAAAAAATCTTTATTGGTTGAAAATTCAACTCTTGTTGAAAATTCGTGTTTTTGAGTTAAAGATTCAACTGTTTTGTAGAAAATTTGAATTTTCTCTGGAAAATTCAATAGTTTGGTGATTTTTTAACAACTTTGTTAAAAATTCATTTCTTAGTTAAAAATTCATCATTTTAGTTAATGTTTTTTATTGTTTGTTAAAAAGTAGGTTTTTTAACTAACAATTGTAATGTTTGGTTGAAAATTAACTTCTTCATTATTAATTCATATTTTCGTGTTGAAAAATCAACTGCATTGTAGAAAATTCAACAATTTGTGAGAAAATTCAGTTTTTTCAATTGAAAATTAATTTTTTGAAACGAAAATATAACTATTCGATTTTTGGTTAAAAACTTTTGTTCTTAATTCAACAATTCAACTATTATGTTCAAAAATTATCTTACTCGTTAAAAATTTAAAATTGCGAAAGTTAAAAATAAATTTCTTGCTCAGTTACAATTTTTTTGAAAATGTGCAAAAACATGTTTTTTTTTTTGGATTGAGTCATATGCACACATTTAAAAAAAAGTTGAATATGTCGAAACTGAAATTTATTCAGCTTGAACCAAAGAAACATTTTTTTATTATTATTTTTCGGAAAAAAATGTTTGTCGTGAATTAGGATTTTTGGGATATCATATATAAGATGTTTGTTTGGTTCAAGGCGACTCAATTTCAGGTTCGAATCAGTCCAAAAAACATGTTTTTTGTATATTTTCCAAAAATTTTCAATGAGGCAATTTTTTTTTTAATTAAAAAAAATTGTTTAATTGTAAATTTAAGAAAGAGAACAGAAGATATTAACTGATTTCAATTGTTTTAAATTTAGATTGAAAGTATTAATTATAGTAAGGATGAAATGACAAATCTTGGAAAGAAATATTTATGAGAACGATGTCAAACATGGCAAAATTGTATATTTAACTAATTTTATTTTTTCCCGGACTTTTTTATTTCACTCTGGATGGGTTTCCAACGATCTAAGTATATCCAATTTTTAAAAATAAATCTTAAATGGCAGAAATCATTAAAAGTTATTTAAAAATGTAACATTTCTTACGGAAAAGTTGTTTGTTCTTTTCGACATAT
Organism: Andricus curvator; assembly: GCA_932195095.1. Lineage (NCBI taxonomy): Eukaryota > Metazoa > Arthropoda > Insecta > Hymenoptera > Cynipidae > Andricus > Andricus curvator. Next base: position 870,703 of record CAKNYM010053213.1, read on the forward strand.
GAAAATAAATGTTTAATCTTTCCCCTATTTTCCCCTTTTTCGTGCGTGTTTCAAAAAATTTGTTTATTCACTGAAAACCTTTCAAACTTCTTTGAAAGCTTGAAAGTTTTGGTTTGAAATCTTTAAGAAAAATCTGCATTTCAAAAAATATTTTACAGTTTGAAATTCTTTTTCAATCTCTTAAAATCTTCTAAATATTTATTGAATTTACTCGATTTTTTTTTGATTCTTTGATATTACCAAATTGAAACATTTTGCTTTAAAACCTTCTAATCTTTTTCGAAATTTAAGGAAATATTTTGAAATGTTTTGAAATCTTTTTCAATTTTCTCTTGAAGCTCATTTTTCTAAATAAAATTCATAAAAAAATTTTCCATTAATCTTAAGAAAATTCTTTTTTTTTAATCCTTTCAAAATGTTTAAACCTTCTAATATTTCAAAATTATTCAAATTTTTCGTGAAATTTTTTTACAGTTCTACAAAATTAAAAAAATTGTCTTAAAACCTTTCAGATTCTTCTTTGACAATTTAAAAAATCATTTTAATTTTTCCTAGGAACCTAAAGAACTTTTTTTGATTTTCTTGAAATCTAACATAATTCCTCAAATATCATATAATTGTTATTATTTTTCCATCGTTTAAAAACTTCTGAGTATCTCTTAAACTTACTCAAACTTGTTCTACAATAATGTATTATGGCAAAATTTTGCTTTAAAATCTTTTACATTCTTCTTCAAAATTTTAGGAAATAATTGAAAATGTTTTGTAATCTTTTTCATTATTTTTTAGAAATCATTGATAAAAAAATTATTTGAAATTTTTATATGAATCTTAAGAATCTTTCTTTCATTCTCCGCCCTGCAAAATTGAGTTTACCTAACATTTTTTCAAATCCTGAAAAATTGAAAGAATTGTCTTGAAGTATTCCATATTCTTTTTCCACACATTCTGAAATCTTCAAAACCTGAAATTATTTTTTTAAATTAAACCTGAACCATTTAAAATTTTTCCAGAAATCCGTTTAAAAATTTAATCTCAAAATCTTTCAAAATTATTAAAAAGTTTCTAAATTTTTGTTCGAATTCTTCAACATAAGTTTTTCCCATAATTTATTTTTTCTCATCTCTTTGAGAATGTTGAAAAGTTTAAAAATTATAGTTTGGTAGCAAAATGTTAAGAACAGAATTATTACCTAATATTAAACAATCATGTACAATTTAAATGTTTTCTTCTATCAATAATGCTTAGAAACATTTAGAAATAAATTGTATGATGAAGTAAAATTATTTATTTGGAAATTGCGATATACAAAATTGATGGTGCAGAAAATTCAGAAATCTTTATCATCTTCATTAATAGATGATCAAACTGAAAATAGTCACTAAAAGTTATATTTACGCAGTTTCGCAACCAATCAGGCTTTCGACAACAATGTGTTCGATATTTTTGAGATATTTAGTAACATCGCTTTTTTTAAGCAATTAAAAGTGTTAAGTTGTCGAGTCAAAAAGACCCCCCACCCCCACACTTGACCATAACGAAACAAGAACCCACTCCCCCTTTTTAATGTTACGTAATATGTGAACGCTCCTCTATTGAATTGGGAAATATCTCGACTACTCGAATTGGTAATTTTCTACTAATTTTTAGTGGATCACTTTTCGCTAATCAAATCTGTAAAATTTCTGCTCAACTTACAGAATTTTCAGTTACAATAGGAACTGAATATATTAATTAGAACAAGATTAAAGAATTTAAATCATGTCAACATGAAAGTTTATTAAAAGAACAGGTTTGTGTAACATTTTCAATTCTAATTAAACTATGGCTAAAGTTTCGAATAAGTGAATTTTCCGATTTCCTTGAAAATCCGTATGCTTATGTATTTTGTCGCTCTGATTCCCAATATGATAGTGAAAATTGACAAGGAGATTTTCATGGTGAAACCATAAAAAAACCATGAAAATCACGTTTTTACGTTTATCTCAGCCAGTACGCAAAATTTAATAAAATGTTTCAAATAAAAGTTGTATATCTCATTGAGATACATATTTTTTGTAATATAAATTTTTTTACGAGTGACAGTTCACGAGAAAATTAGTGACACATTGATTTTTATGAAAAACCTCATAAAAGTCATGGCTTTTTGCGTTTATCTCAGCCAATTTTCGTAATCTGAGTTTCAAGATACATTAGTATGCGGAATCCCAAATTATTCTTTGAAAATGGAAAAACAAAAATCATTTACACACCTTAATTCCGCTAAAAAACGTAAAAGCTCGATGTTGTACAATTTATTTCCATTTTATAATATATTTTAATTCTTCCAAACCGTTTTATACATTGAATGAACAATCGAAGAGAAAAGTTCACTAATTTATTAGTAATTGCAATCAAGGGGGTCCGATCAACACACCTGCAATTTTTAAACCATCCAATTTTTGTAAAATTTTTGATTTTTTTTTGTTTTGTTCACCCTTTAGCAAACCGAAACAAAATATATTTACGCCCCCTCGCCCCTCACTAGTGGGACTTAAAACTAATGAAAATTTTTAGTATTCAAGAGAAAACATGTTTTGTAGGTACACACTCAGACAAATGCCCCCTTGTGTCAGAAAGATGCTTCTTGACACAAATGAAATATCCTCTTAAATCTAATGTTAAGAGGATTTTCATTTTTCAAAAAAATAATTTTTTTGCAGCAAACATTATCCTTTGGCGACAAGCTTCACCTAATCTTGTAGCCAAATAATTATGTTTGTGTAAAAAATATTTTCACGTTGTTCAAAACAAAACGGGCAAGAGGACGATGCTTTTATTTCAATACAACTCTTTCTGAGTGAAGACTTACACATATAAATATTTATACATATATGATAAATATTTACGAAAGATGCACAAAGCTTATAAAAACAATTAATTTTAAGCAATTTATACATTTGGGTCTAACTCTAGCCCTAATATAGTTAGAATAAGGTTTTTATTGTTCATTTATGAATTATTTTATTTATTTTTTAAAATGATAAAATGACAATGAAGTAAGTGCATTTAACAATGATATAATGTCTGTTTACATAAAATTGTATGGGATTTGAAAGATTTCATGCTTGACGGGTGATCTCAAAAATATGAAAATGTCCGTTGTTAATTAAATTTGAAGTTATGTTTCACTTTCTCAATCATATTATGGGAAAGACAAAGATGGATTGCATTTTGCTGTTTTTCTAAGTATTGATTTTATAATAATTATTATAATCCCTACATGTGCACCTATGTTCAAGGTTGCAAATAGGAGCATGCAAATTCTCATTTTGAGACCATTGACATTAGAGCTGCAATAAATTTAACGCCAGCGTTTTTCTGTGAGAAGATGGATGGAAAAACCCTTTTCCTGAAATTTTTTTATTACGACTTTTGATAAGCATCACACTAAACGCGTGTGAGGTCTGTTTTTGTTATTTTCACGAAAAGAAAGCAAGGTAAAATAGATTAAGTGTGTAAATAATTTTGTTTTTATTTTAAGTAACGTAGCCTGTTTGCAAGTTTCACAACATTGTCTTCTAATTGCGTCAATGATGTTTTAAATGTGACAAAATATTGCGTTCTTCTATTAAACATTTCTATTTTTTACGTTTTCCATTTCTATAAACTTATTTTAGCTAAAAAATACAGCCCTTAACAAAATTATATATTTTTACCACACAAATAGTTTTCAAATATGGAATTGGTAAATTTTTTTTTTTAAATTGATTTTCGAGTTTACATTTGAATTACAAAGATTAAATATGCCTAATTGAAATAAAAATGTGGAATTATTCTCGGAATTAATAGCAGAAGTTGTTACTCACGAAGTCACAGAGGTAATTCAAAGATATGAAAATCCATGAATCGGGGATAACGATAAATGTTAATGATAAAATTGGAAGAATTTTCAGTTATTACTGATAATTTTCTATTATTTGTTTTTTAACTTTTTTTATCGTTCTATTAGTTAGCGTGCAAATGAATGCTAAAATTAATTTTCTTTTAAACTCAAAAATTTCAGGAAATACTTTTCACTGAGCTGGCAATAATTTCTACGATTTCTTAAAATATTTAAAAATTATTTACAGTACATGCACAATTATTGTAAAATGTCAATTAAAAAAAAAATGCTAACAAAATATGGCAGACGCTTAATTATAGCCCTTAAATCTCGAATCTATCATAAAGTCAGGTTTTTAGGGCACTAAAAGCATTGAAAAAGTTTTTTTTTCATTTAAGAATAACTTGACACTTTTTGTAAGGTTTATTAGTATTAGTGTCAATGATGAATTAATGAATAAGTACTTTGCGCACAATCTTACAATTGGGGAGGGGTAGGGCTTACAAAATTTACGTAACATTGTTCAAAACAGAATAATTTTAAAAAAAGTAAAATGATATAGGATGATAGGGAGGAGTAAAACAATTTTTTTTAAATCTGTTTTTGAGATATGTATAAAATTTGTGGTATTTATCCTATCGCGATACATGTGATTTTTAATTTAAATTTGAGATATCATCTTTGATCAACACAGAGGGCTGAAAAGTTTCTGTAGTTTGAAATTTTTTTTACATTTTTTTTTAAATTTCTATAGATTCGAAAATTACTGCGAATTTTGTATGTGTATAGTTTTTGATAACAAAAAACAATATAAAATCATATTTAGGAAAAAATGATTTTTCATCAAGTTATAATTTTTTCAGAGTACCAACAAAAATTCCTTTTTCTACTTCAAAATAGTAGAGAAATGCAAAATTGCACTCATTAAAGTTTTAAAGCTTCTGTAAAGAAAAAAAAAGATATGTAAAAGACGTTTTGTTTTTAAATTTTAAATAGATGTTCTACTAGCCAAATCCAAACAAAATTTAATATTTTTGTTGACATTTAGCAAAAATCTAAATAATTCCAAAATTATTTTTTCTAAAATATGATTTTATATTATTATTTGTTATCAGAACTTGAACACATAAAAAATTAGCAATAATGGTGGTACCAAAAAGATTAATTTGTCACAAAAAAGATGAATTTTTTACCAAAAAAGACAAATCATTGAATTTTCAATAAAAAAATATTAATTTTAAACTAAAAAGAGAATAGTTGAATTTTCATTTAGAAAGATTGATTTTCAGTAAAGAACGAATTTCATACAAAAAGTATGAATTTTTTATCAAATTGAAATATTAGAAATAATTTGAAATCGTTAAAATCAATTCAAATTAAAATAAATTTTTATTATCTAAAATTCACTAGTAATCTTTTGAAATTGGTAAAATATTTGAAATACTTGGGAGTCCTATCAAATCACTCAAATCTTCTGAAATTCTTCAAAATACCTTGAAATCTTTGGAAACCTACAAATTTCTTCGACAACCCTGGAAATTTTTGAGATCCCATAAAAATCCATCGAAATCATTGAAAATCATAAAAATCCATTAAAATAAGTATAAGTCATTTCGAATCGCTTCAATATAATAATAATTCAAAATAATATCCTTTACATCTTGTAAAATCGCTTGAAATCCCTTACAATCCATTAATTGGTCCTATATAAAGACCCTTAAATCTTATGAAATTTAATTAAATCTCTTAAAATCATTGGAAATGCTACAAAATTCTTGGACATTCCTTCAAATTTTTTCAGTTTCTTGAAATTCTTTGGAATCTCTTAAAATATATAAATATATGATATTACAAATAAATTATAATAATTAGAAATCATTTAAAATTCCCTGAATATTTATAAAAGTTTTCCCAGAAAAAACTTGCATACCCATAGAAATCTTTAATTTTACTTGAAATACCTTAAATCCCTTGCAATTTCATTTATTTTCCAAAATTCTCTAAAAATCCCTTAAAATCTAGCTTCAAATGTTTGAAAATTCTACAAAATTCTTTCAAATCCTTCAAAGTTTTAAAAATATATTGAAATTCTTTATATTTTGCTTAAATAGTTTTAAATCTTTGAAATTTCTTGAACATTCGTATTATATTTAAAATAGATGCTACAAAAGTCTTTGACATTCCTCAAAATTTTTCCATTCTCTTACAATTCGTTTTTCGAGTGTTTCAAAATAATGCTTTTCATGCTCTTAATTCTGCTTTTAATTTAAATTTTTTCAAATTCTTTTTTATTCCTGCTTTTTAATCCTTAGAAATTTGGTAAAATTCTTTATATCCCTTGAAATCTTCGAAAGTAGAAATACCTTGAAATAATTCGAAATCCTACGTTAAGTGAATTAAGGCAATCATTCGTTTGTAGTTTCTCTATTTTTTGGAAAAATATTTTCATATTAGTTATATATATTCTAAGTTTCCTATAATGATTTTCTATCATGATTTTTCTAGAATTGAAAAAAAAAAAAATGATAAGAAATTAATTATAGGAAAATAAGTATAGGCCCATACTGAATTTCTATGACATTTTTTCGTAAGGGTGTAACGACTATAAAAGTGAGTTAGGAACCCGCTGAACAGTTTTCATAGAGAAACTATTAAACTCAACAAATTTAGAAAAAATTGACAAAAAAAAATGTATTGATATCAATGAAAAAATTATTTTCATGAAACTTGCGACACCGTTATAATCCAATGTTTTGCATCATGATGTGTAATTGTGTAAATGTGACTTAGTACATGACATTGATAACATTTTGTTTCACAATACAAGAACTTGACAAAATATGGCCTTGGGAAATATAAAAATTACAGGTATGTCTAAGAAAGCTTCCGAGATGATGAAAAACAGAACAAAAAATATATGAAAATGTGTATTATTTATGTATAATTTTGTTTAATTGACATTGTAAATGTACACAAATATAGTTTCATTATTTTAATAAATAGCACAAATTATTATCAATCAATTAAGGTTTTTGTCCTACTACTGCTAACAAAGTTGAAAGGGAAATACCCTGAAAGGGAAATGGCTTAATGGTATGCTTACTTACTTACTGCTAACAAATAATTTTTTATCTAAACCAACTTTTTGGAGCGAGGTCCCAAGTTTTTTCTCCTATCTTTTCTTCGACCGTTGATATAATTCAAAATTTGAAAGTTTAAAAACTTATCTTTCTTCGGTCTTACGGTCCAATCAATAAAAAAACATAAGAAACGATTATAGTTGTTTAAAAATCGTTTTATTCTCTACGTTTCGGCTCTCACTGCGGGCCTTCATCAGGAAAGTTTCCATTTCTAAAATAGTTTTCTAAAATAGTAAAAAGTTTTTAAACTTTCAAATTTTGAAATAATTTTTTTCTGAACATTTTATCAAATCTGTCGTTTTTGTTTCTTTGAAATATAATTTTTGTTTATTGCTGTATTAAAATTTGTTTCAAAGAAAATACATTAAGATAATTATTTTTCTTATATTTTGACATTCTCATCAGATAAGGTATTAAATTTGTGTAAAATTTGACCCCCTCCCCGTTTTTGTAAAATGTCCACGTTTTGAGACCTTCTGAACCCGAAAAACAGGTTTTCGCGAATGTGTCTGTCTGTGCGTCTGTAGATTTTTAGACTGTTAGCCATTTTCAGGTTTTTTCCAGGTATCTCAAGTTTTTTCCACGTATAGTTTTTCATAATACGGAATCATTCAAATTTTTCGCATTTTCTTGAACAATCGACTTGGAATATGTATACAGTCTCACGAGTTTATTATAAATAATGTTTTTTTCAGTTTCTGACATTTTTTAATTTTGAGAGCTTTCATTTTACAAATTTTCAATTTCAAATTATCTTATTTTGAATGATTTCATTTAGAAATGACACAAGCTGAATTTTTGTTAATTGCATTAGAAATATTGTCCGTTTTTCTAAATTTTACCTAATCGAAGGTAGTTCGAATTGAAACGTTTTCAATTTAAAATCGTTCTACATTTATTTCCAAACCCTTTCAATTGGAAATTATTATTTATTAGTTTCTATTTCAAAAATGTTTAAAACTTAATATTTGAAAATTTGTTCAATGATGGATTTTTAAATTGTTTATATTTTTAATATATTATATTCTTCTATTTTAAAGCATAATAAAACATAAGTTCTAGAAGGTCAGGTACTCAACAAAAAAAGGCTTGAGGAATGGGTTGAATAGTTCAAAAGTTTAAACATTGTTTAATAAAAATAGCTAAATATAAAATAAAGTGAATATTTCATCTAAATATTTTTTATGTAGGTGTTCAAAAACACGGAGTAAAACCAATTCTTTCTCGTCGTTTGATTTGACGGATTTACGATATAAAATATTGGCTTCGCACAATAATAATTGTTCAGATACACACCTTCAGTCGCATATTAATGCTGAACTTGCTCTTAGCAGTCGAAGGTCTAAGGTAGCAGTTCAAAAATTTTACTTTTGATTGTAGTGGTTATTAAGGTGATTAAAAAAAAATTATTTTCGAATCTGAAGACGCACACTAGCTTTAGTTGTACCTTTTTAGTGAAAAAATTGTTATTCGGATATGTTTTAGAGGTCGTATTTTAGATTTGGAACTCATGTTGAAGGAAAATGATAATTTTTTATAATAAGAAACTTTAATTAATTTACTGATACTATTTTATAATTGGCAGACCGTATGTTAAATTATTATAGAAAAATATGAAGAAAATAAGAATAAATTATTATTTTCTTAAAAAGTTAGTTTCGAAACTTGCATTAAATGATGTACAATTATTGTAATGTAAAAGTGGATAATTCTACATTGATAAAAATGTAATTAATTAATTTTCAAGACATTGCAAAAATTGAACAATTTTTTGACTAAAAAGATACAACTTAGGCTAGTGTGCGTGTTCAGAGTGGAACATAATTTTTTTGCCGTGTAAAATTAATCACCATAGTGGCTATAGATTGAAAATATAACAAAAAATGAATGACTAATTATTTACTCAAATTATAATCTAGGTTCGAGAAGTCGCGACCGAGAATACAGAGTGTCATCTTTCAGTAATAAGAGATGATTCATACACAAGACGTGATAAAAAAAGAGAATCAAGTAACAATAGACTGAATAATAATGGTTACAATGATCGATTATCCACCAATCGATCTCCAAGGTATGTCAAAGTCTAAAGCAAGAGAATTAAGTCGTATAATGTTATAAATAATTTATCATCATTTCTATGTTTCTCCTTCAAATTGAAGTTGTGCAAACAAGTCTACAACTGTTACGAATTGAAAGACCACCTGTTTTTTTATTATTGCTTGAGTTCCCTTAATTTACACAATAATTTAAGCAATCATGGAAAAATGTATTTATTTGTTCATATTTATTTGTCAGGAAACTACACACAGGGTAGCCGTAAGTCAGGGAAAACCTGGAAATCAGGGCAAAGTTAGGGAATCTTATTGGTCAGGGAAAGTCAGGGATATTGAAAAAAATCTTGCAAAATTCATGAAATATATCTATAAGAAGCGCTTTAAATAACTGTCAATGATAATAAATTTGAACTTTGTAAATTCTAATTTAAAATTGTTTCATTTCAATTGGTTAAGAAAAAATTAGAAAATTTTTAAAAAGAAGTATGACGACCATCCTGATATAATATACTTGTCAATGATTTATTCAGCTTTTCGGGTTGAGAATTCAACTAATTTGGTAGTAAATGATTTTTTTATTGGAAATTTATAAATAAAATAAATAAAAATGCAACTGCTTGGTCGAAAATTAATCTTTTTTTTTTTGAAAATTTTTCCTCTTTTTAATTAATCTGTTTTTTATCTAAAATGAAAACCTTTTTTGGTTAAAATATATACCATTACATTTTTTGCTAAAAAGTAAGTTGTTTTTGTTGAAAATGGAACTACTTGGTGAAAGGTTGTACTACTTTTGGAAAGACAATTTTTTGTTGAAGATTCATAATTTTAGTTGAAAATTCATCTCTTAAATTGAAATTTTTTTAAACTGAAAATTTAATTATTCTAGTTAAAAATTCATGATTTTATTTGAAAATGCATCTTTGTCGTTGAATCTGGAACGGTATTGTAGAAATTTAAAAGTTTTTAATTGAAAATTTAAAAAATTGGGTAAAAGTTGAATTACTTTCTTACAATTTTTTTTTTAGTTAAAGGTTTATCTCTTTGGTTGAAAATTCAATTTTTTTATCGAAATTAATTTTCCAAACTGAAAATGTAACTCTTCCATTTTTGGTTGAAAATTAATCTTTTTTAGTTGAAAATTTGTTTTTTTTTGGTAGAAAAATAATCTTCTCAGTATAAAATGTCTTTTTTTGTTTGTTAAAAATGCATCTGTTTCGTTGCAAAGGAACTTTTATTGTTAAAAATAATATTTTCTGGTTGAAAATTCAACTTTTATACAGAAAAATTCGTGCTTTGGCTGAAAATTTCAACAATTCGGATATTTTTGGAAAAATGCTTTTTAGTTGAAAATTATTGCATTTACTGAAAGTTTCAGTTTCTCCACTTTTTGTTGAAAATTGATCTTTTTTAGTTTCAAATTTATCTTTTTGTGTTCAAAATTCAACTATTTTTTTTTAAATTCATGTATTTCGTTGAAAATTCGTCTTTTTGGTTTTAAAATCAATCTCTTTTGGTAATCATTTTTGATCTTTTATGGTTGAAGTGTAAACCATTAGAATTTTTTTTAGAATTCATCTTTGTAGGTTGAAAAGTCAACTGTTCGGTTAAAAATTTATATATATATATATATATATATATATATTTAAATTTAATTATTTTGTTAACATTTGAACTCTTTGGCTGAAATTTGTACTATTTAGTTAATTGTTTTTAAATATCAACTATTACAGTTTTTGTTAAGAATTCATTTTTTGGGTTGAAAATTCAACTGTATTCTAAAAAATTCATCTTTTTGGCTCAAAACTTAACTATTTGGTTGAAAATGCAACTGTTTTTGATTTAATGTTAATTCCTTTTTTTTAACTTCGAGAATATGGTAAAAAATTCATCTTTGTGAGTAGTTAATTCAAGTATTTGGATTGAAAATTCATCTCTTTTTATTGAAAATTTAACTGTCTTCTAAAAAATTCGATTACTTGGTTCAAAATTCATATTTTTAGATAGAAAATTCAACTATTTAAAAAAAAAATTTAATTGATTTGTTGAAAATTTAACTATTTTGTTAAAAAGTCAGTCTTTTTTGTCGAAAAGTCAACTGTTTTGTTGAAAATTCATCCTTTTGGATTAAAAATTGATCTTTTATGGTAGAAAAATCATCTTTTACAGTTGAAATAAATAATTAAATAAAATTATTCTTTATTTATTCTGAAATTCTATTACAAGTTTAAAAATGTTTGAATTGTGTTACTGTTTTTCGCAAGAAATTGAAAATTTTAATAAAAAATATATTAGATTTAAAAGAAGATTCACAATCTTGAACAATTTGTCGTTATGTTTTGTTGATGCTTTTCTTCTAAAATTATTACATTTAGTAAATAATGGTTACATTTTGAAAAATACTTACATTATTTGAACAATAATAGGGTAATAATACTAGCGTTTTCCAGCGGAAATATTATTTCAAACAAAAATTATTTGTCTTTAAAAATTAAACTTACAATCCTAAACAAACTCATGTTATGTTAGGGTTTTTCGTCGGAAATTGGTATTTTTGAACAAAAATGCAACGGTCTGATTGTCTATATATTATACACAAATATTATATATTAATACTGAAGTTAAGATATTACTTTTCATCAATAATAAAAAATATTGTCCTTGCGTTTCTTTTCTATTATTTAAGATAACAGATACTATGAAATACAAATTTTTTTTATTAATGTCAATTTCATATATTAATTTGAAAATTGCATGAGATCAAAAAAGAAACAATCGTGCAAATAGCACGTGTTATTCTTTTCTGTGGTAGAAAAAAGCAGCAGCTTTCGAATTTTTGTTTAATTATTATTAATTTATAAATATTATCTAAAATGATTACAATTAAGTTTAATTATACTAATATTTATGTAACAAACAATGTATAATCAAGTTGTTGATAGTTAATAATAATTTTAGACTACATTACGTATAAAGTGAACTTCTCTGTTACAAAATGTTTGAAATCTCTTTAGCCGATTAAGAATGATTTTATCTTTAAACAAAAAAAACAATTTTTGAAGAGAATTATACGAGTTTGTATGCACGTGCTTTTTTTATTACATATTATTGACTTGACTGCACTATTTAACAATCAAATTTTCTTTTCGTTTATATATAAATATAGTAATTTCTGTTTGCTTTTAACAGTGGTTTTAGATTACGATCGAGATCTGCCAATTATTCTGATTCAGAGAAACGTTTTGAGTCTCACCAGTCGCCTAAAATTGAAACACCGCCTGTTATAAATAATATCAGTTCCCCAAAATGGAAACATAGTCCAAGAGATACTTTTCAGATTCGGACACCTCGTGTTACGAAATCTGTTTCTCTTAATTGTGACAATGGGGTATGTATTAGAAAATATAAGATGATGGACCCGCGTGGAGAGCTTCTCTTAGTGGATGCGATAAGAGTAAAGTGGATGAATCTTCCCATCATCAGTCAGTTTGCGTATTTTTGTGTGATCTATTACACATGATGACTTTGTGAAGCTCTTCGCCTGGGGTGATTGCTAGAGAGATTGATCAGTAGGGTGGGTCGAAAATAAATACTTTTGGAATTCAAAATCGCTACAACGCGGAAAAGTAGCGTATTGTGGTCCTAAAAAAGTATAATTAATTTGGAATCAATCGACATGCAGCTTGGTTTCCCGCGCTCGAAAAAAAGGCTTCAAAAATTTCTTGTTTGCAGAGTTTTAGAATTTTACTGAGTTTCAATTTTTTTTTCATATACCTGGAGGTCAAAAAAGTCTTCTCAATTTTTTTCGGATTTTAATCTATCATTTTCTGAGAGATAATTCCTATTTAATTTACCATTGTTTTCGGAATTTTTTTTTTACCACGTTTGCAAATAGGAGGAGAATTATTTGAGGTACATGAAAACTTTTCAGTGACAAAAATGAATTAGAAAAAAAATCCCCAAGACCCAGGAATTGAAATTGTCAATACAGCGAATTTTTAAATTTTTGATTTTGGTATTTTGTGAACTTATCTTTATAACATGTAGTTGAAACATTTTTGTGAGCATGTGTGGGTTTTTTTAAACATAGAAATACACGAGAAAAAATCGACAAGACCCAGGAATCAAAATTGGCAATAGAGCGAATTTTTACATTTTGGTATTTCATGAACTCATCTTTATAACTTGTAGTTTAAACATTTTGCTGAGCATGTGTGTGTTTTTTAAACATAGAAATACACTACAAAAAAATCCACAAGACCCAGGAATCGAAATTGGAATGACAGCAAATTTTCTTATTTGGGAATTTTGTATCTAACAGAATTAATTTTTTTTATTTATAAGTTTACTTTTTTCGAGCTTGTGTGGAATTTTCAAACCTAGAAATACACTAGAAAAAAATTCGACATGACCCAGGAATCTTAATTGAAAACAGCAACTTTTAAAAATGCTGAATCGGTGTTTATTGAATTAGATTGAATCAGATGCAATTCTTTTTCGAAAAAAAAAACTGAAAGAAGGTATCGTTCTTTGTACATGCTATTTCACCCATTTTTTTCTTTTTTCATGCAATTTCAGAAAATGTTATACTTATAAATAAAAAAAATTAATTCTGCTAAATACAAAATTCCGAAATAAAAAAATGTACTGTCATTCCAATTTCGATTCCTGGGTCTTGTCGATTTTTTTTCTAGCGTATTTCTATGTTTAAAAAATCCACACATGCTCACAAAAATGTTCAAACTACAAGTTATAAAGATAAGTTCACGAAATACCAAAATTTCAAAAATTCGCTGTATCGCCAATTTCTATTCCTGGGTCTTGTGGATTTCTTTTCTAGTGTATTTCTATCTATAAAAAACCCACACATGCTCACAAAAATGTTTAAACTACAAGTTATGAAGATAAGTTCACAAAATACCAAAATCAATATTTCAAAAATTCGCTGTATTGCCAATATCGATTCCTGGGTTTTGGGGATTTTTTTTCTAATGCATTTTTGTCACTAAAAAGTTTTCATGTGCCTCAAATAGTTCTCCTCCTATTTGCAAACGTGTTAAAAAAAATTTCCAAAAACAATGGTAAATCAAATAGGAATTATCTCTCAGAAAATGATAGATTAAAATCCGAAAAAAATTGAGAAGACTTTTTTGACCTCCAGGTATATGAAAAAAAAATTGAAACTCAGTAAAATTCTAAAACTCTGCAAAAAAGAAATTGTTGAAACCTTTTTTTCGAGCGCGGGTAACCAAGCTGCATGCCGATCGATTCCAAATTAATTATACTTTTTTACTACCCCAATACGCTACTTTTCCGCGTTGTAGCGATTTCGAATTCCAAAAGTATTTATTTTCGACCCACCCTATTGATCAGGGACCTGTGTCGAAGCGATTTTTCGGAACGAACGTGTTACTTAAATAAGCAACACGGGAATTCTAGATTGATCTAAAATTTATGCATCCCCATTTATACCTTCTCCTACACATCGCTTTCTCACTTTTCTCATATGAATTCCTTAATCCCTGGCAGTATAACAAAGCTAGAAGTGAGCGAGTTTCGCTTATCCCGCAAAGGATTTAGCTCAATGGTATATTAATAATAATAAATAAAATATATACCGAAATATTTAAGAAAAAATGAATTTGGATTATCACTCCCCGACAGCAGTAATATCTTTTACAAATTTTTCATTGTAATCTCTCTCAATCTAAATTAGAGAAATTTTTACTCATGCAATTGAATTTTGATGCTCCCTTCCCTCTTTCGGTGACCCAAAAATGCCCGAAAATACTCAAATTGCCACTTTTGCGCAAAATTGAAAAATATGAGCTCTATTTTTCCCTTTTTTGACCAAAATTATTTTTATTTGATAAGAGAAATATTTTTAGGCCTTTTTTAATTAATTTACAATTGTTTAAATAATTTTGTTCACCTTATTTTTCAATGAATGGTACTTTTTTACGTTTAATGGTACAATCAGTCATTGATAGGGAGACTGATCTTTGTCTCAAGCATTTACCAATTTATTGTTTAAATAATTAATTATTATTTAATTGTAACTTTTTCCGAATAATCAATCGAAAACTCTAGTTTAAAGAAAAAATTTGGTTAAGTTTGTCGCTCATCATTAAAAATTTACGTCATTCAGATTACTATATCATTTTGTAAAAAATTCGTATTTGCTTGAATAATTTGCTTTTGTTCAAAGATTTTTCTTCTGAAATGAATCTTTGAAACTGATATTTTTCTGTAATTAATGGGAAAATTTGTCATTGTTAGAAGCAAGATTTTTGGCTGAAACCATCATCCTATCGTTTACACAATTTATTAAAAATTAATTTGACATTTTGATGGAAATGCGATTAAAAAATATGATTTTTTTTTTAAATTTGATTATGTATGTTTTTTATTGCTTAAGATTAAAATTCTATACGAATTCTTTGAATAATTAATGTTTATTTAAACAGTTTTTTTTACATTGGTCACCAAAAGTTTTTTTTCAGTACAATTTCGTTTTATTAAAATTACATTCAATATTGTCCTTCTGAAATTATTTAATAAATTTTTTCTTTAAATTAACCCCGCAAACTGATGAGTGTTAGTCCTCTGAAGCTAAAACTAAATATATATTTTTTCCAACAATTTTTTAATTCTTCATGATTAATGTATGTAGAAAAAATTATTTGAATAAATATTAATTATTTGAGGAAGTTGTAAAACATGAAAATATTTAACATAAGCGACATAACGAAATTCAGAAATGAAATCAGATTTTTTATCCCGTTCTCATCAAAATGTACAGTTAATCTTTAATAAATTGTTTGAATAATTGGATAATGGTTTCAACAAAAAAATTTTGCTCTCAACAATGAAAAATTATCGCAATAATTACAGAAAAAAATAAGTTTCAAACATTTATTTCAGAACATAATTCTTTAAGTAACAAAAGTTATTTAAACAAATACGAGTTTGGTAAAAAATTTAGTAATAATATCTGAATGACGTATATATTTAATAATAAGCAACAAATTTACAAAATTAAAAATAAAGCTGAAGTTTTCTACCTCTTTTTATGAAGAAGTTAGTTATAATTGATAAATGCTTGAAACAAAGATAAGTTTTCCTAAAAATAAGTAACAGTTCGGTGTAACGTAAAAAAGTACCCTTCAATGACTTACTAGAAAAAATATTATTTAAACAAATGGATAAACGAATGTATCGCAGAAAAGGGAAAACCAGAGGTCATATGTGTTAATTTTGCGCAAAATTAGTCAATGTTTTTACTAATTGACTTTAGTCAAATAAACTTGTGATTTTTTACCATTCTACTAGTGAAATTCTAAAATATATTACCATGTCATCAGACAAACAGTTATTAACTAATACGATTAGTAAAATTTGGCTAATATAGAATTAGAATAATTGATAATAAAGTCGCTGAACGGCCCCTGGAAACTTTTTAACAGAGTTTTGAATTTGAATTTTTTAAATTTATATTCTTATGAGAATTTTAATGGCGCATCTTTTTTTTTTGTATAAAAATGTTACAGCTTTGGCCTTTCTCAAAATAAACACAAAAAGCACATTTTTTAGAACACCAAATTTGTTGTTTTCTTTGACGTCAAGTGGCCCTCTGTCAGCCAATTATTTGAATTTTTTGATGAAATTTACAGGAAATATTTTTTATGATATTGTACGACCAGTCCAGTTAAAAAAATATGAATATTTTTATATGAACAAAAGATATAACTTTTCCCTCAAAACATTTCACAAATCATGAGTTAATAAATGTAATCTCGTGGGGAGAAATAATTATTCAAGATGAATCCACAGTGTGACAAAAAGCACTTTTTTGGACGAAAATCTCGCGACAGTTAAATTTTCAATGGATTTTCATGTTTTTTTTAAACCGTAAGGTTTCCAGGTATACAGAAATAATTAATATTGGGTTAGAGTAAGAAACACAAATTGTTAACAATTTTACAAACAAATTCACAGCATTTCCTTAAACAAATACACAGTTTGACAATGTCTGAATAAATAGGCTAAATATTGTTAATGTCTTTTCAATGACTGCTTGTTGTCATATTTTAGTAACTTTAAAAAATGTTCTAATTATGTGAACAATTATTATAAACAAAAGTCTATGTTTACCATTTCTCCATGAATAGACTTAATTATTTTTATGGAATAGACTACAAATGATTTTTTAAACAAATGCACATTTCTATATTTTTTTATGAATAGTATCATTTTTTTAACGAATCAACTAAAAATATCATAGCATTGATTTCTTGATATCACATTTTCCAAATTGACAGCAAAGAGCAGTTATTTGAACAATCTATATAAATAAATACTTATTTTCACCTTTTTTCCATGAATAGACTCAATTTTTTCACGGAATCAACTACGAGTGTCTTGCTGCTCACTTGCTACTGTCAAGTTCGTAAAAATGACAAAAAATCTTAATTATTTAAACAATTTTTATGAATAAATGCTTATTTTTTACCGTGGTTCATTAAAAAGGCTTATTTTTGTTGAAGACAAAGTCCGGCATTATTCAGAATTTAATGAATAATCGTGTCACAAGAATTTTTTTTGAGTATATGAACCCTCGAAAAACGTTTTGAAGATGGGAGGCTTCCGCATGTTATTAAAAATTAAGAACTTTATTTTCCTGTCAAACTATGCAGCATTGAAAAAATGTTACACAGGAAAGTTATTTATCTCGATAAAGTCTACAGATTTTGTTTGAACCATTCTTTAATGAAACTCATGGTATTTGTTTTAATCGTAAATAATCACAATAAAAATAAAAAATAAGAATGTGCCCACGCAGCAGGCAGATTTTTAAAATAATATTATGATTAGAAAATGTTGCAAGAAAAGCTGCAGAAATATTGTCAGGGTATTCATTTTTGCCTAAACATTTCTTTACGGCAATTTTACAAAACCTTTTTTTTTAATTATTCATGAAACTTTTCTATAATTATTATCTTATTTTAGTCCCCTGACATTGATTTAGTTGATCAATATACTCGTTTTTCGAAGAAAAAAAAAAAATGGAAAAAGAAGTTTTTGTTGCAAACTTTTTGTAAATCAAAGTTCAGTTACCTCTTAAGAAATGTTCAAGGAATAATTCTCACCAAATAAAATTTAGTTTTGCCGCCTCCAAACTCCTTGTATTTTGCCCAGAAAATGACCCCAAAAATGTAAAATAGCAGTTTTATGTAAAATAAAATTCATGCTGAAGACTGTATTTCTTTCATTTTTCATTGAATTATTAATTTTCATTCAATAAGCTACAAGTGTTTAAGTATTTTCGAACTTATTCTCAATTGTTTAAACAAATATTATTTGTTGAAACAATTTTTTTCCCCGTAAAAAGTTATTATTTTTTAAGATAAATGATGCATAAATGATATACAGATAAGATAATGAATTTCAAGAATAATAATTCTTGTCTAACATACTTGGTAATTATTTAAACAATTTTCATTTGTTTGAACATTTATCCGCTGTAAAACGTAAAAATTTATTATTTTTTGGAATGAATGTCGCATGTAAAGAATGTTAAGAGTCATATTTTTTGCGAAAGACAGTTTGCAATTATTTCAACAATTTATATCACTTGCTCCTTTTCATTGGAAAGATGGAGAAAATTCTAGTTTTTTCGAATCTATTACGCTTTGTCGCTTATTAATCAGTATTTTCCTTTATCAATGAAACTGATGTGAAGAAAAAAGTATCAAGAACATAACTGAAAAAAATTGTTTAAAAAATTATCATTGTTCAGAAAATCAAGGAATAAGTTCTGAAATAAGAAAATACTGAATAATAAGCTACACAGAGTAAGAGATGCAAAGAAACTAGAATTTTCTTCACCTTTCCTTTGAAAAGGCTCAAGTAAATGATGATTAATTGTATAAATAATTGCAAACCTTTCACAATAAATATCACTCTCAATATTCATTAACTTTTTAAGATTCACAGGAAAAAAAATTTTTTTGAACAAATGAAAATTGTTTAACTAATTTAAACTGTCTTTCACAAAAAAATCACTCTTAGCATTCATAAAATGCGTTATCGATTCCAGAAAGTAGTAACTTTACAAGACTTAATGGAGAAACAATTTTTGAAAGAAATAAAAGTGTTTCAAATAATTGCCAAATATTGTTAAAAAATATATAAATCTCAACATTCGTTAATTCTGTAATTAATTCCAGAAAATAATAACTTTTCGCGATTTACAGGCGAAAAAAATAATTTTAACACATAATAATTGTTGAATCAATTGAAGATTGGTTAAAAAATACTTGGAAACTTGTGACTTATCGAATAAAAATAATTAGTTTTGAGAAAATTAAAAAGAATACATTATTTAGCATGAATTTTACATAAAACTGCTATTTTACATTTATTGCGGTATTTTCCTGGCACAATACAAGGGGGTTGGGGGTGTGAAAACTAAAGCTTATTGGGTGGAAATTATTCCTTGAACATTCCTGAAGAGGTGACTAAAGTTTAATTTACAAAAAGTTCATAAAAATTACTTCTCTTTTCAATTTTTTCGAGAAATGAGCTTTTACCATTTAAACTCCATGTTGATTTCAAAAGCCCAGTGGAACAGGTTAATGTTGACCGATTTGAAGAAAAAAATAGGGAATTTACTTTTTCGGAAAACGAACCAATTGGGAGGAATCCATCAATAAAAATCGAAAGTCGAATTTTACAGGTAGAAATTTGGACCACCCTAATATACATATATATTTTTTCATATAAAATTATTATTTATTAATTTTTTATATTCATTGTATAATTTTTGTTAAAAAAAAATTTGATATGTTATTTCCTCGGCCAGACGTAGAACATCATAAGGAATATTTACGGAAATTTCGTAAAAAAAGTCCAAGAATTAAATGTTCTATAATAATATATAACTGTAAAATTAAAATACGAAATTTATTAGAAAAGGTTCTACACTGTAAAAAAAGTTGGTGTAATTTTACATCGTACCACGATGGAAATTATTTGACCTACGTGCGACGATGTAAATTTACACACTTTTGTAAAAAAAAATGCAGGACGTAAATTGTCAGGACCACATTTCAATTTTGAGGTTATGTTCGTGAGGTTATAAATTTTCAAACACTGTATCAGGATAAATAAAGCGCATATTACTTTTCTCAGGTATCGCTTTGAATAAAAAAGACATATTTTTTTTATTCACATAGAACTCATCACTATTAGAGCAATATTAGAGGCTCTGAGACGTAATTTTATGATAAAGTCCAAAGCGCCATGTCTTTCTGTCAGTTTGTCGATGGGTTGTCGATTTATGTCCTGTTTGTAATTTCTCAGGATGCCAAGACGTGACAATGCTACCCGTGTGTGAAATTATGCTAGATACTGCAACTTTACCAAAAAAAGTGTTAATTTATAAGCATATTTAAATTTATTCACTAACGTAAATTGACTACGTGCCACGCTGATCAAATAATTTCCATCGTCAGACATAGTAAATTTACATCGGACAGTTATTTCATACTGTTCCATGGGGTGAAGTTGGAGTAGATCGTGAATTTCGGAGCGACATTGGTATATTTACCAGGTTATACATTGTAATTTAAAATACACTGCTCGTGAAGTTACAATCTAATTGTAAATATCACAAAAGATTTTTTTACAGTGTAGGGCCCAACTCTGTTCAGTGACTCTGTTCAGCTTGAATGAACTCCCTTTTTATTACATAAGTTATTTCATGAATGACGAAGTAATTTAATTTTTATTTATTAGCTACCGTTTCTTCTCCAAATTAATGAACCAACTGGTCGCAATGAAGAACTTCGTTTAAAAGTTAGATCTTTAAATGGAGGAACAGTCTACTTGATACATATATCTGTAAATGATACCGTTGCTAGACTCTATCATATTTTGGATAAAATGATAATAAAAACTCGTCCTAATTGGAAAAAGTATCACATTGTAACCAATGGGTAATATTTCACTTGTGACATAACATTTCCTTCAATTTAGTCCAATAGGGTGGCCCTTACTATTCACTTTTCGAATTTCTTTGGCCTCAGCCCCCAGTTTTGTTCGATTGCCAAAAAAAAAAAACTCCAAATTTGAGCAAAATCGGTTATTGTTTAGGGTTCGCGCAGAGACCATGAAGTTTCTCATTGATTTAAAATTGAAAAAGTCAGCTTTTTGTGAATCTAATATTTAAAGGCGATGAAAAGTTACAAATAGTTCCGTATTTAAGTATGTTGTTTAGAATTCGTCAGAGAATAAGAATCAATCATAAATTTTGATGGTGAATGACTTTAAGCCACTCTAATGAATACCCAAAAGAAAACCCCATAAGTGCCAAATTTGAATTTTACGTAATATTGTGATTTATTAACTCTCTTAATTTTTTTTTATAAATTATTATAAATCGGTCATTTAAGAATACCGAGTCATATTGTAACTAATTTTCAATTGATGAAAGAACTTTAATTTGTTCAAACAATTTGTTCTTTTAGGTAAGTCGCGAAATGAACGTATTTTCTAGACGAGTTCTCCAATGAGTTCTCCAATCAATGATCAGAGTAAAATAACTTGTTTTGATAATTGCACAATTATTTTAATAATGTGTCTTTGTTCAATTATATAGTTTACCTAAAAAAAGCAGGAGAAACATTTTATCGCACCACATTTTCGACATATTTTAATATTTTTAAATACTCGTACATATAATATATAATATATAATATATAATATATAATATATAATATATAATATATAATATATAATATATATAATATATAATATATAATATATAAAACTCGTAAATTTTTAAACAAATTTGATTTGTTCAAGGTATTATACGGATAAAATTATTTTCTGAGGATTTTTTTTCAAATCGGGACTGTAGATTTGTTAGAGTGTTATCTAAAGTTTGGTGCAATTAGAAAAGTGCTGGCAATTTAGAATTTGTGATAAGCAAAATAAAAAATGGCATCGTATGCACGTAAGGCGCATACGAAGTTATTGAAAATGTAACATATTTTGGCATGACGCCTAAACGGTTCTCACAATTTTTTTCGAAAACTGAGACACGATAGAAGGGCACAATACAGAGATTCTGTGAAAATTGCAGAATTTTGTTCGATTTCGTTTATGAATTAGAGCCTTGAAAGTATCAATGGGCTTGCGTATGTTTTTCGTATGGATAGCTCTTTGTATAAATTCATTTATTTTTTAAACTATTTCATTTATGCGATTTTTTGAAAAATTTAAATGTTTCAAGGTACTACTTTGTTCTCTAAGAATACTCTTCAATGTTTAAAACAAATTAAAATTCTATAGAAAAATTTTATTTGTGTAAAAATTTGTTTTTTCAGGGCAGTCGCGAATTAACCGTATTTTCTAGACGTTATGAGTTCTTTAATCAATGATAACAATAAAAAAAATTTGTTTAAATAATTTCACATTTGTTTAAAAAATGCGTGTTTGTTCAAGTATATAGTTTAGCTGAAAAAAGCAGGAGAAATATTTTATCTCACCAAATTTTCGACAGGTAGAAAAATGAAAAAAAAACGCATTTAAGGTACTGTTAGAAAACAAATTAGTACCTCAAAATTTTTCAATTTATCAAAAAATCGCAAAAATAAAACATGTAAACAAAATTAAATTTTTTAAACCATTCAAATTTGTTTAAACATTCACTAGTATTATTAGAAAACAAATTAGTACTTCCAAATATTGAAATCTGTCGAAAATTTGGTGAGATAAAATGTTTCTCCTGCTTTTAAGGTAACCTGAATACTTGAACAAACACGCATTACTTAAATAATTGTAAAATTATTGAAACAAATTATTTCATTGTCACAATTGATTATAGAACTCATAACGTCTAGAAAATAAATTCATTTCGCGACTTACCTGAAAGAACAAATTGTTTAAACGAATGAAAATTGTTTAAATAATTTAAATTTAGTTAAAATGTGACTCAGTATTTCTAAATGGTCAATCAAGAATAATTTATAAATGAAATTTTTTCAAACATCGTTAATATCGCAATATTACGTAAAATTCAAATTTGGCACTTATGGGGTTTTCTTTTGGGGACGCACAAGAGTGGCTTAAAGTCATTCAACATCTAAATTTATGATTGATTATTATTCTCTGATGAATTCTGAACAACATACTGAAACATGGAATTATTTGTAACATTTCATCACCTTTACATATTAGATAAATCAAATTTTAAAATAAAATTTTACAAAAAGCTGACTTCTTCCCATGTTAAATCAATGGGAAACTTTATGGTCTGTGCGCTGCCCCTGAATATTAACCGATTTCGCTCAAATTTTGAGATTTTTTTTGGCATTTGAATAAAACTGGTGAGTGAGACAAAAGAAATTCGAGAGAAAAAAATGCATTAAGTATAAATAAGAACCACCCTATTAGTGCAATAATCCGATAATATAGTTTCCATTTGTCAAAACTGCAAATTTGATCATATATTCGAATTAAGATACAAATAAACAAATAAAAAAATGTGCCATTCTAATAATTTGATACCAAAAGAAAATATAGAATTGTTTAATTTTTTATTTCTAAAAAAACTGTACTAAGTATAGATAGCTGAGGTACGTAATGATGGAAATTTTGTACAATGTTCTTAATAATCTAATGATAAAATTAAATTTGAAAATCAAAAGATTATATTTTTTATAGAAAATTAAAACAAGAGAGGTGTTTTTCATATAGGGGAGAGTGGGGTAGCACGGACACTTAAGCTTTTTTGGTAATAATTAAGCTGATAGTGATCAAAATATTAATATAGAAGGTTAGACACAATGTCAGGGCTTCTAGCAACAATTTGCAATTAGATGTATAAGAAACAAACTTGCTGTAAGAGAAAAAACGCAATTGAAATGAGGCCTAAAATAGGTTAAGAAAAAATACTGCCGGGTAGCCCCGGAAACCGAGATTTTCGTAATATTTGGCCATTTTATTAAAAACATTACTTTCAAACTATAAGAACCCTTAAACAGAACACGAATACTCACAGAAAGTAAGAAAATCAGTACAGATGCAGGTTATTACAGTCTTAATTCATTTAGCTTATTAGTGTCTATTTATCATTTGACACTTTTTTACAGAAAACAAATGAAATCAAGCATGAAAAAATCTGTCCGGAGGTACCCGCCTCGAAATGTCCGGGGCTACCCGACTGTGACATTTTTCAGTAAAACTGCTATAAATAAGGAAAATACAAAAAAATAATTCAACAAAAATTGCGGGTCACATAGTTTAAAAGTGAATTTATGTATCCCAATAAAAATCAACCCAATATTATTTTTAGTTGTGCAAATATTTGATCATAAAGTTGGTTTATATTTCACAAAATGCACTTGTTTTCTAGAGACGAAATATTTAGACCGGATTATTTTTTAGGGTAATGAGAGATATGAGTCCATATTTTCAAAATTACACTTTTAAGACAATTCTGAAAGATAAAAATGATGATTTATCTCCGGAGATAGTACAGTTTCTTGAAAGTCATGAGTGTCCGGGGCTACCCGACTCTCCCCTATCACCTACATATTCAGGTGGACTGAAAAACTCAAAATGATTTAATTCATTGATAATGGCACTTACAATTTTCAAATTTTTAAATATTTTGTGTGTCGAAAAAAATTTTTTTTTCCATTTTTTTTTCGGGTAAATTTTATGGACGTAAATAGCCTTAGACGGAAGAAAGTATGAAAAATTTTTTTTCGTTTAAATATAATATTAAACGAAAATGTCGAAAAATGCAATTTTGCTCATTTATATCAAGAGTTGAAAAACCAAATTTAAAAAAAAATTTGTTTGAAACTTAAAAATATGTGCGTGTTTCCTCAGTTTATTAAAAAGAGCATCAAAAAACAAACAAAAAATGTTGGCAACTTAAGGTACAAATGAACCATATTGAATTTTTCGTCTTTTTTTACATTATCATCAGAGAATGTATTAGATTTGTGTAAAATTTGACCCCCCCCCCCCCGTTTTTCTCAAACGTCCATGTTTTGAGAACCCCTGAATCCGAAAAACAGGTTTTTACGAATGTGTCTTTTTGTGTGTATGTCTGTTAGTCTGTAGATTTTTAGTTTGTTATCACGATAACTTTCGAAAGAATTAAAATATTGGATTAAGGTTTGGTGTACTCTGCAAGTGTCTTAAAATGAAGGTCAAGTTCGTTAGCCAGCTATGTTGGATACAAATTCAAACAGTGAGCGCATTTAAAAAATTTTTGAGACCACTTTTTTTTTAGATTTGAATATTCTTTGTACAGTAATTAGTAATAATCAAAAAGACGAACAAATTATCCTAATGACTATTTTTGATAAACAAATTACCGGAGTTATAGCATTTGCAAAATTCCAAAAGACAAACGAAAATGAACGTTTTAGGCGAAACAACGCACGATATGAAAAAATGTCAAAGGATGAAAAACGTTGCATTTACAACACCTTACAAGATTGTCGAAACAAATTTTTGAAATCTTCCGAAAAATCGAATATTCAAATTTTGACCGCACAAAAAATAATAGAATTTTTATTAGACAAACGATAAGATACGAAAAAAATAAATAGACAAAATTTTTTAACCCAAAAAAGAGCTACAAATTTGCTATTGATTATTTTTTGATAGAATGCGTAGTTTTGGGTTTAACCGTAAAAAATAACATTAACAATGAAAAAATTAAATTTTTGGAAAAACGACGCAAGGTACGAAAAAAAATGAATCAACAAAAAGTGTGTGTTCGAAAAAGACCTAAAATTTGTTAACGATCACTGTTTGATAGAACGCGCGGTTTTTTTGTTTGGTTGAGGATTGAACTATTTTGTTGAAAATTCGTCTTTTTGGTGGAATTCAGCTGTTTTTAAATTAAAATTAAAATCTTTTTTGGTTGAAATATCAACTTTTATATTTTATTTGAGAATTAATCTCTTTTGCTTCGAACTTAAACTGCTTACAAGGAAACCTTTCGAGGTGTACCCCTTCGTTTTTCTCCAAATTTATATATGTTTTAGGACATCAAAAGCTAAGCGACACGTGTTTTTTTCATCAAAAAAGTGGAATTTGCCCTTCTAAGAGGATAAACTACCCTTTGGTTAGTTCCATTTCCAAATTGCATGCTATGCTCATTATTATTTGCAATTGATATGCAAATAATTTGTGTTGCTTATTGTTCTCATCTGCTACTCGATATGTAAAAGGGGTGAAAAAACCCCTAAAAGTCACCCCCCCCCCAAATTTCAATTGATAACTTTCGTGAATGACGCCTAATTAATTGGCAGTTATTTGGTTTCAATTATGTGTCTGTTTATAGCTGAAAATTAAAAAATTCTTCTTGGGGGGTGACATTTAGGGGTTGTTTTCACCTCCTTGACCTATTGAGTGGTGGATGAGAACAATACGCAACACAAATTAGTTTTGCACATCAATTTAAGTTTTATTGCAAATAATAATGAGCATTGCATGACATTTAAAAGTGGAACTAACGTAAGGGTAGTTTACCCTCTTAGAAAGGCGAATTCCACTTTTTTCGCACTTCGATCAGAATATTTAAATGCATACCTAAAGTATCTCACTATCAGATTTAAAAAAAAGAAAATTATTTTTTTGTGGGAATAATTTAATAAATAGAATAGAGTGGTAGTTTACACATTAAAGATTTTTTTCACAAAAATGCTGAAATACGTCAACATCAATTTCCCCTTAACTTCATAACAGTATAGTTTTTCGCAGATTTAATAAAAGTGTCAATTTTTATAACGAAAAATTGGAAAAAAATATCAGTTTTTGTCCCCTTAAACATAGGGGTAGCATCCCCCAATTGTCACGATACCCTGCACATATTCGAAATTCAAAGTGAAATCCAATGCAATTGATTTGAAAGAAAGTAATTGATTGGTTTACGTTAAAATAAAAAAAACTCAGTTTTGAGTGTGAACTTTAAGTGTTGTTTTCACCCCTTGGAAATGTTTTTTCCGCAGATAAGAAAAACACGTGTCTCTTAGTTTTTGATGTCTTTTTGGTTGATGATTCATCATTTTAGTTGAAAAATATATATATTTTTTTCCCTAAATTCAACTAGGGTAAGAGCACTAGTAGCTGGCACTGCGCCGATTATTGGCATTCCGTCTAATTTTTGTTAAATATTAAGAAAATGCGAACAATGATCGTATTTTACTGATATTTACCTTCATTTTGACCTTGAAGTTGACCTTCATGGCTTTTTGAAGGTCGACTTTGTTTTTTAAAATGGAAACCCCCTTTTTTACATCTGTAATCGATAGAGCGGAAAATTCTACGTTCAGGTACGTACCCAAGTCATAGGTCAATTGTAATGTTCAAGGTCAATTAGAGGTTATTTGAAATAAACAAAGTTTTCCAAGAGGTCAGTGCAATTAGGGAAGTATTTTTCAACGGGGAATTCAATAATGACCTTCATTTTGACCTTGAAGTTGACCTTCATGGCTTTTTGAAGGTCAAATTTTTTTTTTTTAATGGAAACCCCCTTTTTTCACATCTGCAATCAATAGAGCGAAAAATACTACGTTCAAGTACGTACCCAAGTCATAGGTCAATTGTAATGTTCCAGGTCAGTTAAAGGTTATTTGAAATTAACAAAGTTTTCCAAGAGGTCAGTATAATTCCTGAAGTAAATTTCAACGAGAAATTCATTGGTGAGCTCTGTATTGATATTGGTGATGATCTTCAAGGTTTTTGCAAGGTTTTTTCCAAGCAGTTTACGTTTAGCATTACCCAGGAACAACGACGTGGACGTAGTAAATTCTGTTCCCTTTGGGGTGCTTGATTAGCGTGATTCCCTTTATGATTTTACAATATTCAAAACGCTGTAGCCAGGATCAATACAGAGCTCACCAATGAATTTCTCGTTGAAATTTACTTCAGGAATTACACTGACCTCTTGGAAAACTTTGTTAATTTCAAATAACCTTTAACTGACCTGGAACGTTACAATTGACCTATGACTTGGGTACGTACTTGAATGTAGTATTTTTCGCTCTATCGATTGCAGATGTGAAAAAAGGGGGTTTCCATTAAAAAAAAAAAAAAATTTACCTTCAAAAAGCCATGAAGGTCATCTTCAAGGTCAAAATGAAGGTCACCATTGAATTCCCGTTGAAATTTACTTCAGGAATTGCACTGACCTCTTGGAAAACTTCGTCTATTTCAAATAACCCATAATTGACCTTGAACGTTACAATTGACCTATGACTTGGGTACGTACAAGAACGTAGAATTTTCCGCTCTATCGTTTACAGATGTAAAAAAAGGGGGTTTCCATTTAAAAAAACAAAGTTGACCTTCAAAAAGCCATGAAGGTCAACTTAAAGATCAAAATGAAGGTCACCATTGAATTCCTTGTTGAAATTTGCTTCAGGAATGACCTTCACTTTTTTGAAAAATATTTTACCTGAGGAAATATCCAACCGTCCCCGGGACTTTTTAGTCACCCTGTATATCTACAACTTATGCAAAGTAATGTCAAATTTAGGTGTAAAATATTTAATTCCCTTCAATTTTTAGGGTGCCAAGAATTTATCGGGTTTTCTAAAGAAAATATTTAGCTAGGGACATTTTTTAATTTTGTTATAGCATCGTTATAAACAAGTAAATATGTTTCATTTTTTGTAGGTATTTTAAAGAAATATTAAAAATTTAATAAAAATAAGAATTAAAGCTAGGTAATAACATATTTATTAATTTAAGGGGGGGGGGGGGTGCCAATGGAAATTAATACAAAAAGTATGGTCGTTATTAGATAGATGCAAAAGTAGCTAAAAATGATAATAAATGAAGCTGCCATTTACATGCTGGTAATCGTAACCTCCAAAGTTTTGTTCATATCCTTTATTCCTTTTAGGGTTTTAGGTATTGGTAGATATTGTTTTTATTTCAACGACACAAGCTACGAAAAAAGATAATGAAAGAAATGTTGTTCACCCAAAAAAGAGCTACGAATTTGCCTTTAATAATTTTTGACAGGTTACGTAGTTTTTATTTTAAGCATAAAAAATAACATTAAAAATAAAAAAATTAAATTTGTTGGAAAACTGTACAAGGTACGAAAAAAAAATTAATAAACAAAAGTTGTTCACCCAAAAAGGATCTGAAAATTTGTTATCAGTAATTTTTATATAGAACAAGTAGATTTTCTTTTAATCGTAAAAAACAAGATTAAAAATAAAAGAATTAAAATTTTGGAAAAACGACATAAGAGACGAAAAAAAAATGAAAAGACAAAAGTTGTTCAACCAAAAAAGATCTACAAATTTGTTATAAACTCTTGCTGTAAAAATATATTAAAAACAAAAAATTACCTTTTTGGTAAAAGGACACAAGCTGTAATAACATTTTATTTAACAAAACTTTTTCCCTAAATTATATCGACAAATTTTCTCAAAACCACTTTACGCTAGGATGCGTATTTTTAGTTTAAATTTTAAATAAGAACATTGAAAATAAACAAATTAAATGTATAGAAAAACGACACAAGTTTCAGTAAAATGTTTAATAACAAAATTGTTTTTTTTTCTTATAGTATGCGCACTTTTTTCAATCATAAAAACAAGAAAATGAAAATACATATGTTTCAAAACTAATGCATATTATGAATCGTAATAATAACAATTTATTGAAATGATACATTTTTCAGGGTAGCTGAGAATAAAATGTAATGCAAAATAAGAAAAAAATATTAAATTAATCATGATAGATATAATAAATATAAATAAATATACCTTATACTTAAATATAAATAAATATAGATTTGATATAAAAGTGTTGAACATAATGTAGAAAAGTTCAGATTTTGGACAAAATCGAGTGCGAAGCACGAGATACGTGATGAGAATGTGTTTGTTAAAGCCGAAGGAGCTTTACCAAAAGAGAATTCACAATCACCAAATTACAGTTGTTGATGCTTAAACGTTTAATTTTAAGAGGACTGTGCATAAATGTGGGGGAAATACAAAGACCAAGCGCGTAGCGCGAGATAAATATATTATCGAGCGCGAAGCGCGAGAACCAACAGTCTTTACTTCCATAAACTTTACCCCCCCCCCCCCAATTGAGTTTTTTTTCTTCACACAAGAAATTAAAAAAAGTTGAATTCAATCGACTTGCTCATTTGTGAAAAATTTTTTGATTTTTTATTGTTGCAATTGTTCGTAAGGCCAGAAAGAAACTTTTCAGTGCTATTACCAATGAATCTAATCATTTTGAGTTCTTTTGGCCCATCTTACTGCATATATGTTTTGGCCAGTGTAAATTGTGTATAAAGTTCAAAGAGAATAAATTCGTTCGCATTAATATTTTATTTTGAAAATATATTCTGACACCTGCTTTTAATTTTTCAGATATGAATCAAAAAGGTTGGATCGTCTGCAAATCACATTGAAAGAATATGGAATTACTAGAGATAGTGTCCTTCATTTAGTCAATGGCTGATGTATATATTTCAATGTTTACACAACATGAATGGAGAAGCAACAGCAAATGTAAAGTAGTTTGGAAAAATATCAATGAATTTACAATTTTAAAAAATGTGTACCGACATATGAATTAAAAATCTCGCATGGTAGGAGCTTTTAATCTTTTATCATTTTAAGTTTCTAGCTTACCGACTCTAGGTAATTTATCTTCAGTAGGTATATGGTTAATTTATTTAGGTAATAGGAATATTGACTGAGTTTCGAAAAACTACAAAAAATTTAATTTTCAGTACCATATATGTATATTGAATTCAAATTTGCCGTATTCGAGCTTAAAACATCTTGTGAGATCCGGACACTGTACCGTCTATCGATAAGTATGGAAACTAGCAATGAAAAGAGAAAACTGAAAGTAAAGAAAAATAATTTATGTTAATTTTTTTAAATTGTCATGTAGAGTAGGTTGGGCCGAAGAAATAATTTTTCCGAAAATGAAAATGCAAATCCGGTCAAATTTTTTTCATTTTGTTAATTTAGGTTTTCCTATAGGATCCAAATTATTTCAACTTTTTTAGGGATGTGAGTCAATAAAATGTTTGACTGAAACATTAAAAGTTTCATAAATCAATGAAATGTTTCATTAACCAAAAATTTGAATTTTTAACCCAAAAGATCAATTTTTGAGCAAGAAGATTAATTTTCTACCAAATGACAGCAATTTTTAACAAAAAAGTTGAATGTTCAATAAAATAGTTACATTTCTAACTAAAGAGATGAATAAAAAAAAAATTTCTACAAAATAATTCAATTTTCAATAAAACAGTTTATTTTCAACGACATATTTACATTTTCAAGCCAAAAAAATGAATTGAAAAAAAGTTGAATTTTAAACCCAAAGATATGATTTTTTAATGAAAAAGTTCATTTCCAAGCAAAGAGACGAATTTTCAAACACGAAGATTAATTTTCTTCCAAAAAGACGAATTCTCAACAAGATACATGCACTGTTAGAAATTTATATCAGAATTATCTGTCACACACGGAAAAAATTTATCCGTGAAGACGTCACGAACTTGTAGCTAGGTCTCGGATACGAGATAAAAAAATGAAACATTACATCCTTATTTCTATGAGAAATATATGGATAAATATCGAAGTTTCTTACGAACAGTTCGAATTTCCTACGAATAGCTCCTGAAAATTTGAGACTGAAATATAAAGAGGAAAAATTTTATTTGTGCGATTTAATTTTATATTAATTTATAAATTCGCAACTCAGAAGATTCGAACCCTCAAAGACTGCTGACTCACAAGTTTCTAAACATAAACCAGGAGTGCGTAAACACGCGCCACCATCAAGGCCAAACAAAATAGGTATTATAAAATTTCTAGCCACTCATCCGACGAGCTCGAGGCACACATACGAGCGCACACACGCACCGCGCGTTTGGGAGAGTGTGTGTGTGGGTCACGTACAGGCGAACTTAGTTGCGAGTTCCCAGATTTGTCGGGCAAGCTCGTGAGTGCTCTGAGAATCTTTTCCCAATCACTCGTAATATTTTTGTAATTATTCACGTAAAAAAAAGTGATGAACCGTTTTAGAATTTTCACATCGAGTTCGTCAATCTTTCTCAAAGTTCGCAGGTTATTTACGAAAATACATAAATATCCGATGAATTTTTCTCATATCCGAGACCTAGCTACTAGTTCGTGACTTTTTTACGGATAAATTTTTTCCGTGCATGTCACTGGAGCTTTATGCTGTTACCGTAACAGAAAATTATGTTACGGTTTAGAAATTTCTGTTACTGGTAACTGCATAAAGCTCCAGTGACAATAAATTCTGTCATGGGCACAGAAATTTCTGTTACAGTGTCAGAATTTCACATGAGTGACAAGCAACATAAATTTTAGTTTTTGTAACATTTTGTAAAATTTTGTTTGCAACGTCTATTTTGCGATAATTTCTGACAATTCTAACAGATATACATACATATGTACTAGAATTGTTAGAAATTGTGGCAAAATAGTCGTTACATTCAAAATTTTCTTTCCTTTTTACTAACCTCAGTTTTCGCAAGACGACTAAACTATACACTTATACACACCACACGTATACCTTCATTTTATTCATACTAACCTTTTACACTGGTTAAAAACGTTAAAAACACCAAAAGCACATGTGTAAAACACATTCTATCGAAAGCCGGAGACACAACAGCTGATTGCGCGTGCTGTTTGCTCTTCGCACTAGTAATCGTATATTTTGTTCCCGTAACATACATTTTTTTAACCTGAGACCTAATTTCTGCATTGTACTATGTCACACATCTGTAATTTTACATTGAGATTAGTAAGTCTATGTTACCGTGTAGTAATTTTATGTTACAATCTCCTAATTTCATGAAAAATGTAGTGAATTTACTACAAAAGTATCATAAATTCATGTTTTGTAACAGAAATCTGTAAAATTATGTTACATCCGTAACTGAAAAGTATCAGAAATGTATGAACTTTTCGAACAGTGTGAATTTTCAAAAAAGACGTGGTATTTCAACCAAATAGTTCAATTTTTGAACAAAAAAGGAAAGAGTAATACAATTTATACCAAATTGTTGAATTTTGATTTATTTTTGATGCTTTTAAAAGATTAGCTTAGAAAACTAGAAATTTTGTTCATAACATAAATTTAATTTCGGATTACACACTACACACAATTTATATTAATATTTATATTTAATTATATTAATGGTTATATTAATGGTAATATTAACATTAAAATGATAATATTATTATATAGTAATACAGAATTAAATGCTTAAATTTAATACTTAATAGCATTTTTAAATATTTAAAATTTGCCCGCTTTAACACTTGAAACTTTTCATCATCCCTGATACAATTTAACTTAAGGCGCGTTATTTAAGAAACATCAGTAAAATAGTAGTAAGTAATAGTAAATAATAGTAATACAGTAGTAAAATAGTAGAATTTCCAACTAAAGAAGATGAATTTTTAACCAAGCAGGGAGTGGTTAAATTTTCAGTTAAAAAAATTAATTGTCGAGAGAAAAAAAAAGAATTTTGAACAAAATAATCAAATTTGTAACCAAAGAAATGAATTTTCAACTGCAATAAAGCATCTTCAATTTAAAAACTGAATTTAGAAACAAATAATCGAATTTTCGACCATAAGGATTAATTTTATACAAAAAAAAAGAATTTTCAAAAAAATTGCATGCATTTTCAACTTAGAAAGATGAATTTTCAACCAAAGAAATGAATTGTCAACAAAAAAAATGAATTTTTCAACAAGAAAATTAATATTCTACCGCAAAAGACGAATTTTCAACAAAACGCATGAATTTTTAACCAAACAGAAATTTCAAATGAAAAAGATAAATTTTTAACCAAACACGGACTAGATAAATTTCCAGTTAAAAAAATTAATTTTTGAAAAAAAGAAAAGAATTTTCAGCAAATAATCCAACTCTATAACAAAAAAATCAATTTTCAACTACAATTCAAAAACTAAATTTTGAACGAAATAGTTGAATTTTTGACCGCAATGAATTTTGAACCATAAAGATTAATTTTCTACGAGAAAAGTCGAATTTTCAACATACTACATGCATTTTATAACTAAAGAAGATAAATTTTCATCCAAATACGAAGTAGTTAAATTTTCAGTTGAAAAAATTAATTCTCGACAAAAAAGATAATTTTCAACAAAAAAGTTATTTTTTTAAACAAAGACATTAATTGTTAACGATAATGATGAATCCTCCATTAAAAATGAATTTTGAACCAAATAGTTTCATTCGACTGAAGAAGAAAAATTTTCAATAAGATTGTTGAAAATCCTCTATCAAAAAAGATTGGTTTTCAACCAAGCAGTTGCATTTTTATCCAAAAATGACATTTCTGCGACCTCAGATGATTTTTTAAACCAAAAGGACGAATTTTCAACGAAGAAAGATTTTTCAGTCAATAAAGAAAATAAATTGCATCCAAAACGTGTAACTTTCATGCCAAAAGGATGAATTTTTGCACAAAACAGTTCAATTCTTAAACCAAAAATATGAATTTTCAACAAAAAAGAAGAATTTTCAACAAATCTGTTGAATTTTCATCCGAAAATAATTATTTTTTTGTTTTTAACAAAATTGTTAAATTTTGAACAAAATAATAAAGCATGATGTTTATTCCCTAAGTTTATAAATTATTCAAATAACTTTTTCGAGGTCAACATTTTGATTTAAATAATTGAGTACAATCTTTGCAGTACGTTAATTATTTTAAATACTTTTCAGAACTTCCAAATTTTTTAGGCAATTCCACGTTTTTCTTCCTTTTTAAATATTAGTAAAATATCATACATGTTAAGTTTTTGCAATTGAATTGGCAGTCACAATGAGACGGCGCCCTCAGAAAATGTGAACAAAATTTAGATCCGCGCAATATAAATCGCGAATTTTCGTTTTCGGGCATGAAAAATCAGGACATAGTACAAAAAATCAGGACAGTGATAAGAAATCAGGACATTTCCTGATAAATCAGGATGTCTAGTGTCCTATGCTAAAACTATAATTTATTTCGATGTTAAGTGAAACATAGCTTCTTCAAAGAAATACATGATCAATCCTAAAATGAATTATTTTTCTTGAAGTAGAGAAGTAACTATTAGAAAAATATCACTTTATTCCTCAGATTTATTTTCTTCGCCGGTCAGCCAGATAAAGAAGGGATGATTGACTGGCAGATTAGAGGGTAAGCTGGCCATTTAACGCTCGCTTAAAGTGATTAATCGTTCAGGGTGATGACACTTTGAGAGAAAAAATATGATGGGTCTCTCTTCCTAGATAAATTGAAATAAGCTAACTCTATAGATTATCACCCAATTCGTCAATTTTAATCTGCCCCTGACTCTTTTCTTAATTAATTTAAATCTTCTCTCAATAAAACCACATTCCCTCAAAAACAAAATATGTTTGAACTTGTAAAGAATGTACAAAAAACCGAGTCAGCTTTAGAAATTTTAGTAACTCTCAAAAGTTTTTTAATATTTTCTTTTCATTCAGTTTTTATTTTTATTATTATTTTTTATTTATTATTATTATTATTTTTCATTTAAATGAATAAAAAAAGTATAAAAAAAAGCTTGAATACGCTAGGCATCAAAGAGTCACTGTAATGTGGAAAGCAAGATTTTTTACATTATTAGCATAGTAGTGAAATTTGAGAATAAAGTTCTTTAAATTTCAGAGCAAAATTTTGCAATAAAAAATATTTATTAAAAATAAAATAAAACCAATTATTGCATTCTACATACAGTGCTGTGTTTATATTATGTTGAAATTATTCTTTCTTATATATGTTGTGTATGTCTTCCCGCCCCCTTTCATTTGTAGATATGATTTCTAGAGAGGTAACACTATCTGAAATTTGAAGAATCACCAATTTTATTGTTTTTCATTACTATACTAATAATGTAAAAAATCTTGTTTTCTACATTAGACTGCCTTTTTCATGTCTAGCGTATTCGACCTTTTTTAAATAATTTTTTATTTCATATCTTTCAGTGCATCATATGTATAAGTATAGAATCAGTGCTATGAGTGCTTTCGATTTATAATCAGTTTATTCATTTTAATATTACTATTATAATTTATTATTATGTATAAGAATTTCAGAATTCCATAAATAATTTCAAGGCCCCTTCAACAAAAATGCTACCCCTAGAAATTCCCTTCTTTCTACCCTTCGGGATGAAAGGGGACTACTGGAAATGGGATATGGCTATATATGATTACTTTAAACATAATGAATAGAAAGGCTACTGGGAAAAGGGGTAAGGGTATGTGAGGGTACTGGAAATGGGATAAGGGTGTATTAGGCTACTGAAAAAGAGGTAGGGCTGTGATTCCACTCATGCCTAACTTTTTTCCATCACTAAAAGTGTGATATGGTTGTATTTTCAATTTTTACATAATGAAAGGAAAGTTTACTGGAAATGGGGTATGGCTGTATTTTCAATTTTCACAGAATGAAAAGAAAAGCTACTGGGAAAGGGATAAGGGTGTATTAGGCTACTGAAAAAGGGACAGCTTTGATTCCACTGACGCCTACCTTTTTTCCATCACTAAAAATGTGGTATGGTTGTATTTTTACTTTTTGCATAATGGTAAGAAAGATTACTGGGAAAGGGATAGCTGTGATTCCACTCACGCCTACCTTTTTCATTACTAAAAAAATCACATGATTGTATTTTTACTTTTTGTAGAATGAAAAGGAAGATTACTGGAAATGGGATATGGTTGTATTTTCACTTTTCACATAATGAACAGAAAGGCTACTGGAAAAGTGTTAGGGGTGTATAAGGCCCCTGGAAAAGAGGTAGCTGTGGTTCCACTCACGCCTACCTTTTTCCGTGATTAAAAATGTCATATGGTTATATTTTCACGTTTTACATAATACAAAGAAAGGTTACACGAAATGGATTATGGGTTAATTTTTTTTTCACACAGTAAAAGAAAAGGTTGCTGGGAA
The DNA here is from genome assembly GCA_932195095.1 of Andricus curvator. Classification (NCBI taxonomy): domain Eukaryota; kingdom Metazoa; phylum Arthropoda; class Insecta; order Hymenoptera; family Cynipidae; genus Andricus; species Andricus curvator. The sequence continues at coordinate 907,816 of CAKNYM010053213.1, forward strand.
TAGGATTTAATTGTATTTTCACTTTAAACATACTGAATGCAAAGGCCACTGGAAAAGGGGTAAGAGTGTATTAGAGTACTGGAAATAGGGTAGAAAGGTTACTGAAAATGGGATACGTTAGTATTGTCACTTTTCACATAATGAAAAGAAAGGCTACTGGAAAAGGGTTAGGGGTGTGTTCACTTTTCGCAATCTCAATGCAGCACTTTCCAAAACAATATACAGTTTATGCCTACGTTTCACCCTGAAACTAACTTTATACAGATTTTTCATTAATTTTAAAATGTTTTGTGCGAATTAGTCAGTAATTGACCTTGATAACCAATACATTAAAAAAAGTCGATATGGCTAAAAAAACCTGAAAAAAAACATTCATGCCGACATGTCAATTCAATCAAAAGTTACAGTGAAAAATGGAGAAAAAAAAGAATTACAAACACAAAAGTCCTTTTTTTGCTTCGCGTATTCGTCTAACGATTACGACTACCAATACAATCAAAAGATATCATACATTGTCACGGGATTTTAAATTAAATACGTAATTTACTTACCCGTTACTTGGCTGCTCAACGTGGTTATTCGGCCTAATTCGCTACTTGAAATGCTTAAAGACAATAGACCAGGCCAAATGCTTGATGCCGGCGCGTCAGGCGCCTGTGGAGAAGCCACTGAAAATTTAGAATTTATTATTTTACTATAAAGAAGAAATAAACTAGTCTAGTCCCGACAACTGAGGAGAGGGAAAAACGTGGGAACGATTTCCGAGCGAGGCTGACACATGTTTTCGACAATAAAGACCAACTTGATTAAATATTTGACATTATAATTTTATTCAACAGACATATCTCTATTAGAAAAACATAAACAGAGAAGAACACAAGTAACGCTTTATATTAAGCACGAACGTAAAATGGTTAACAGCATCGTTTGAATTATTGAACTTGGATAATCAAGAGAATAAAACCTTAAGTTCAATTCATGAAAATTGCAATTCGATTTAAATGAAACATTGCGGCAAGTAAAACTTAAATTCTATTAAAAATAAGATTAACAATTCATTACAATTAATCGCAAAATAAATAATAAAAGAGAAAGAATCAAAGTTTTCAAAACAAAGGCCGACCTTACACAATGTTAAAATAACCGATGCCGAGACGGAAGGAAAACTGGCACCCACCTGATTTCAATCCTTGCTCGTAGATTTGAAGTACTCTTTAAATGGTCCTTTATATCTCAGTTCAATCAAATATCTCGGTGATTTCAAATTATTATTTAAATATTGGAGTGTTGCACTGCTGATGCTCAACGCAGAAGTTGCACAAGACGAGCCTAGCGGGAAAACGATACCCAACATCCACCGGAAAAATTCCCAAAAGGACATTGAAGCTCCATCAAGTGGTTCGACGAGGAGTCTCATACTGCGGACTCTATGGTACATACTCAGTATGTGTGGTAAGCAGTGAGGTAACAGCTGACGTTGTTTGATAGTGATAGAGGAATAACAGAATGTCCCAGTGCTAGAGAGTCTCACTGAATTTTCAGAGTTTGAGTTCGAAGATAATTAGTCAACTTTATAACATTGTTGAATCCAGCAGATTCTTCTTCTCGGTCCAACGGCATAGCACTTGACAATCAGGCAAGTGACAGCACCTAACGTCCCGGACCTAACCTTACAAAATTTTAATACCTAGATTATAGGTCGACCAGGATTCATATTACATTAATAAAAAAAAGGAATTTTTCCCCCTTTGGATCCCCCACGCAATCGTTTACTCCGCCTGAGTCCCTCGAAATCTTCTTCTTCTTGATCTTCCCCCTTTTCGCCCGTTTCTTTTTTATGGCACCTTTGGCTGCGTCTAGGTCTCCCGACTCCTTTGGCACATGGGACAAAAGAGGAACGGTTGACATAGGTCCGCTTTGGTGATCTTCCCCTTTTCGGCCGGCCTGAGGTTTGTTCGTTGTCTCTAGAGAGTCGTTGGATTCCGGGGATTGGGATTGTCCCGGAACTCCGGAGAACTCTACCTGAGGAGGAATTTGGAGCCCCACTGTCGGAGGCTGGTCTTTCTTTTGGGGGTCTACCCCTTTTCCTAAGTCCATCGGTTTGCTGAACGGCACCAGGGTCGCCCGACCTTTGAGGCAACACGGCTCGAGTCCCGCGCGCGGCCAGAATTCCTTCTCCCGCGGTTTCGGAAACGGTCTGCGTGTCGTCTTTCCTCCCAACCTGTTCAGGCACTGAACGATTGTCGGATGGAACTTCGGCACCTTCTTCTTCATCAGAACCTAAGGGAAAACGATGCGCGTTAATTTTCGATTCATTGACCGACCAATAATACTTAAGATCCTTCACATGAACTTTCTCTTTATTTCCCGTCGCACTCATTATAATATAAACCACTGAAGAAAGTACCTATACAATTTCAAACGGACCGTCGTATTTTGGAGCTAATTTCTTTGTAATAAAATCTGGTGCGGATGATAGAACATGAGTTTTACGCCAGACAATGTCACCGACCTTATAATGGATATCTCGTCTTCCACGATTATAGTATTTCGCATGACGATCTGACGCTATTTCTAAGTGATAGGTAACTAAATCGCGTAATGCGGGTAACCTTCTAGTTCTATCCTCCCATTCTTCTACGGCTAATAGTATAATTTCTGGGATCCCTTTTACTCGTCTCTTCAATGAACTAGCCAGTCTGGGCTCTCTGCCAAAATTCAAGAGTGCTGGCGACACGCGATTAGAACTATGTACTGCCGTGTTATAAGCAAAACGAAAATCTGGAATATGCTTATCCCAATCACGATGATCGCTTTCCACAAACGAAGCAATCATGGTTTTCACCACCCTACTTACTCGCTCAACCGGATTTGCTTGCGCATGATACGGCGAACTAGTTGAGTGGCGACTACCAAGTTGTTCGGCAGCTTTTGATATAGATTTGTTGATGAATTCTGTGCCATTGTCCGTGAACAAGACCTCGGGAGCTCCCCATCGGAAAACTACACAATCTTCGAGAGCCTTCTGTACGTTAACGCCATTAGCCTTCCTTAACGGGACACATTCTATCCACTTTGTGAACATGTCCTGAAATATGAGTAAATATCGATAATGAGAGCGGCTAGGCGGAAAAGGACCCATGATGTCTGCTGCAACCACCATCCATGGTTGTTCTATCACGCGTTTTCCCATAAGTCCCACCGGGCCAGCCTGCTCAACCTTGAACCTCTGACACGTGGAAGAGGACCGAACATAAATAATTACGTCCTTATACATTCCTGGCCAATAATATTAAAGGGCCATGCGCGCGTGAGTCTTTTCTACTCCGAGGTGACTGGAAGTAGCTTCATCATGTGATTCCTTTAAAGCTTTACCCCGTAGCTCTAAAGGTAAAACTACCTTCCAGGCCTTCAGATCTGGTAAGAGTGGGTCAACGAAGGAGTTCGGTCTATGACAATACAATCTCCCCCCTTCAATGTCCCAATCGGGAAACTGCGTTGGTATTTCTTGAACATTCTCGACCCTTCGCAAGTACCGGGGGTCATCAGTCTCCTTGATGGAACTCACTACTTCAGTATCTGGCTCATACATACGAGACAAGGCGTCCGGCACGTGATGTAAGGCACCCTTCCTATGTTTAATAGTAACCTGCTTTCCAAGCAACTCCGTAGCCCACCGCCCCAATATACCGATTGGATCTTATAAGTTACACAACCAGCGAAGGCTACTGTGGTCAGTTATGACTTCGAAAGGGTAATCGTCAAGATAGGGCCTGAATTTCCAGGTCGCCAATGTAACGGCCAAACACTCTTGCTCAGTTACAGTGAAATTCCTTTCAGATGGGGCCATCGTCCGACTAGCGTAAGCGATCACTCGCTCCGCGCCGCCTACGTTTTGTGTTAGGAGCGCCCTCAAACCAGTGCTGCTAGCATCAGTTTGTAGAGGAAATGGTAGGCTGAAATCTGGTTGAGCTAACGCGGGAGCGGAGGTCAATGCTGTTTTTAACAGTTCAAAGGACTTTTTCTGCCCTTCGCCCCATATAAATCGACGACTTTTCTTTAACATACGAAACAGAGGCTCAGCTATAGCAGCAAAATCCTTTATAAATCTCCGGTACGAAAAGACGTAAAGTTCGAATTCAGGTGTGATCAACCCATCTAGAAGGCGTTGAAAAGTAGCCGGGGAATTTGATAGGCTGAAGGGCATTCGAGTATACTGGCATAGGCCCTTCCCAGGAACGGCAAAAACAGTAAGTTACTTACTCTCCCTGGACAAAAGAATCTGGTGAAAGGCCTGACTAAGATCGATCTTCGAAATGTATTGTGCTGAACGGAGTTTGTCAAGGATGTCCGTCATGTTTCGCATTGGATAAGCATCCTTTTTCGTAACTTTATTCAGTCTGCGGAAATCGATACAAAGTCTGAAACCACCGTCCGATTTCTTCGCCATTATAACTGTATTACACCAGCCACTATCAGAGGGTTCTATCAAACCTTCTTTCTCTAGCTTATCAGAAGATTTCCTAAGGTCCTCTAAAACCTTAGTTGAATATCTGCGATAATTCTGCTTAATTGGCGGGTGACCTTGGACATCTATTACATGTTCTGTTAGATTAGTGTCTAGGAGTTTCTCTAATAATTTTAACTGATCTGGTTGTAATTCCTTGAGACTGGCACAGGACATGAGTAGTCGCGACGAGTCTTCAGAGACAACACGATAAAGCGGCATATTATCAGGACATAAATTAACTAAATTTACATTATTATGCGACGAGTCTTCAGAGACAACACGATAAAACGGCATATTATCAGGACTTAAATTAACTAAACTTACATTATTATACGACGAACTATTAAAATTACTAACTTCTTTTCCCTGCACCTGAGTTTGATCCAAACTCAAACGATTTCTCGACTTCTCTAGCTCAAGATCTAAACTTATCCTATCCCCCTCATAAGAGTGCCAAAAGCCTTCTTCGATTCTCCAAACTCTTTTCCGATATTTTACCTCGAAATCAAAGATCTCGACAAAATCATGTCCCAAGAGTACCTCTCAATCGAAAGTTGGGGCGAAATGCCCTTGCATATGATGCTTATAACCTAGAAACTCAACTAACAAACTAACCATCCCTAAGATTTCCTTCACTTCTCCATTTGGCTTTCGACTGCGTTTCGTTTAGTTCACTTGCCCAAGAAATAACCCGATCTGTAGTATCACCGCAAACCTGCGATAACTGAAAATTTAGATCGTTCATTTTTTTTTCATTAAAAATAAACGATTAAAATCAATAAAATTGACTAATTTCCGACGATTCTATTCAAGGCTCCAACAACTCTCCGATTCTCATTTAAAAAAAATTGCTGAAATAGTTCACTAAAAATCCTTTTAACACAAGAACAATAACATTGCAGTAAAGGCTGAAACGAAATTTGTGAGATTTCTAATTAATTCGGAATAAATCCAAACAAATTCGCTTTAAAATAGATTGTTTACAACCATTCCCATCTTGTTCACTCAATCATGATCAAAAGTAAAATAATTATATTTTAATTATATACAGTAAATTTTCGAAAATTTCCATAAATTCCGAAATTCCGTGGAAATATTTCGCATCGCTGTAAGTTCACGCGAGAACTTTACTCATAGTCTCAGACTTTCCGAGAATTTCAATCAATTTCCTAAAATTTCCATAAATTCCGAAATTTTGTGGAAATATTTCAAGTCGCGGTAAGTTTACGCGAGAACTTTACTGATTCAGAGTACATAAAATCATAAATAACAACAACAACATTTCAACAACTGCATAAAATCACCTATAATTATAACGTTCTCAACCTTGCTCAGGATGTGGGCCCCACGTTGTGCGCCATTTTGTAACGGGTAACATTTTTCTCACTTATGAGTTGTCGGGATTAGACTAGTTTATTTCTTCTTTATATTAAAATAATAAATTCTAAATTTTCAGTGGCGTCTCCACAGGCGCCTGGCGCCGGCACCAAGCATTTGGCCTGGTCTATTTTGTTTAAGTTTTTCAAATAGCTAATTAGGCCGAATAACGACGTTGAGCAGCCATGTAACGTAAATTACGTATTTCATTAAAAATCCCTTTACAAATCACATCACAACATATATTTCTATTTATAAAATCCAATGCAAAGACGACTTTTGAGAAATATTTACAAAAGTATATATAATGTATCTAGGGTGACCAGATGCCCAAGTGGAAAAAGGAGGACATAACTCCCCCCCCCCCCATGTATACCATTAAGCCATTTCCCTTTCAGGGTAGGCGTGACACTACCCGATTCGGATAGTGTTTCTAGGTGGATAGTTTTCTTGTAGTTTTAAATAACTACAAGTGTAGGCTCACCACACCCACGATGTGCCAACAGCACTCAGTATTCTTGAATGGTCACCCATCCAAGTACCAACCGCGTCCAACGCTGCTTAACTTCAGTGATCTGACGAGAACTGGGGTTTTCAGCGTGGTATGGCCGCTGGCCATAATGAGACCAAAATTAATTTTTTTTTTGATTATCAACTTTCTTAAATGTTTATTTACATATTTTCCAGATTCTCCAATGGCACGCAATAACTATGAATTTTCAGGCTTTTTTCGAATAAAGAAGGTAAAAATATAAAACGCGATCGTAGGGAATATTTTATGAAAAAAAGGTTAATTTTGTCTCTTGACCAAAAAGTAGGACATTTTATGGGTTTTCCAAAGTTTAAGAGGACAGGAGGACAAACAAGCGAAAAGTAGGACATGTCCTCCTAAATGAGGACGTCTGGTCACCCTAAATATATCTTGAATAAATTTTCACAAAACAGAAAAAGTATACGTTTTGCTATGAATTTTAGTTCATACTATATTCTTGAACAATCAATAATTTTGAGCGAATGTTGAGAAAAAGAATGAATGGTTTTTTTCATGCTGCTTTGTCTAGCCTTCAAAGAAGAAAACAAAATAATAAAAAATGTGAAAGAAAAAAAATTATAAGGGTAAACTAGAAAAAGCTCGAGCCTTTTCTGTTCGCTTAATCCACTTTATATATATATATATATATATATTTATATATATATATATAAATATATATATATATTTTAACATATTTTGTATTTTTAGTCACGTATAATTGCTATCAAAGCTTGTTTTATAATATTTTATGTTAAATATAGTGTTCAAAAAACATATTCCTTATATTTTTATAAACATCTATTGCAATTACAAAAGTATTTTTTACTTTAAACGAATAATTTTAAAATAATTAGTAGCTGTTAGAGTATTTATTTTATCCACGCGAAAGGTAAATTACAAATCATATTTTTTATTTAGCATATAATTATTCTGGACTAAATTTCTTACAAATCGAGTTTCGTCCAATTAAATTGAATAATTTGATATAAAGTTAATTTTTCATTGTATTTTGATCCAAATTTTTAGGGGTGGTTTCAGCCCTTCAATATTTTTGTTTGTCATTGCAAAAGATATTACGAAAACTAGGAATATCAAATTGAAAGACTTAACAGTTACACATTTTTCAGTTTAAACGATCTGTAATTAAACAATTTAGAAATAAATGCCTCCAGAATAAATTTAAAACAATGGAAAATTAGTGAATTAATTTTTCAAATTAGAGCCTTGAAGATGAAAAGATTTCAGGTATTCAAAATTGTGCAATTTCAAAGATTGGAATAATAGCGATTATGAACGATTTGAAATTAAAAACTTAAAAATTCTATTGTTCAAAACAAAAATAGATAAAAATGTAATTGATACATCAGTAATTGAAAAATTTCTTTGATTTTGATTTGTTACAATTTTAGAGTTCTCAATTACCATGTTGAACGTTGAATGTTAATTTTTCCTTTAAATAAGTTTTAATTTTGTAATTAAAATTAAAATGGTTGCATTTTTAAAAGTATAATCAACAATTTTAACATTTTTGATTTTTAAAAGATTTAAATTTTCTTAAAATAATTGGAATTTCAAAGGATTTGAGTATTAAAAAGTTTCAATACCACAATTTTTGGCGACAAAATTTTTTTCAGTTTTAAATTAACTTTGGATTTGTTTAAGTTGTAGCGTCCTGGAGTAGAAATTTTTTCATTTTCAATGTTGCCCATTTAATTTAATGATCGTGAATATATTTCTTGATTTTAGAACAATATGTCTATTCAATTTTAATGTTGAACTATCATTTTCATTAAGTAATAAGAATTTAAGATTCTAGAAATTTGGAAGTTTTTCCTTTGAAACATTCAATTTAGATTTCAGTGTCATATTGTCCAATTTTAATCACTTCAAATTGAAAATTATTGGAACTCAAAAGGTTTGAATTATGAGTTATTAAGTTTTGAATGCTCCTTATTAGGAATAATACAATATTTCAATTCCTTTGTATTTTGAATGATCCAATGTTCAAAATTTGGACTTGAAAATATTAAATATTCAACGTGTTGGAACTGTCCTATTTTCGAAATTGTAATCTGAAAGCATTCAATTTTAAAGTTCTTTAATTCAAAGTAAAATTTTTCAATCAATCAGAAATGATACAAGTTGAATTTATTGTAATTCCTTTCAAAATATTGTCCTTTTTCAAAATTTTACACAATCTTAAATAATTTGAATTGGAACGTTTAAATTCAAAATCGTTCAATATATTTATTTTAAATTTTAAACGCTTTGAAATGGTCAACTTTTCGAAATTAGAATCTTTTAATTTCGAAATTGAATTAAAAGTAAAATTGTTTAATTTTGATCTCTTTTAATTAGAAATAATACAATATCTCAATTTCTTGGAATTTCAAGTGATCAAATTTTCGAAATTCGGACCTGAAAATAGACAATACTTCACGTTTTGAAATTGTCTCCTGTATTCGAAATTTCAATTCTTTTGAATTTTGAATGATACGATTTGAAAATTTGGATCAGAAAATAGTCAATTCTTAACGTTTCGAAATTGTATTATTTTCTCAATTTAAATCTAAAATCATTAAATTTCGAGATTCTTTAAAGTGAAATTCTTCAATTTTGAAGGATTTGATCTGAAAATGGCACCATTTGAACTCCTTTCTAATGAAATTGTCAAATTTACAAAATTTTAATCCAAAATTGTTTTATTTGGAACGTTTTTAATTCAAAATCGTTGAATATATTTTTTTCTTCAATTTTTAGCGCTTTTAATTTGAAATTATTGATCAGTTTTTCAAAAATTTGAAAAACAAATGAAGTTGTCCAATCGTTAAAATTTTAGACTGAAATATTTCAATTTTTATAGATTCTGATTGAACATTTTTCAATTTCAAACAACTTTAAAATTTAAATGATCGAATTTTCAATTATTTTATTTCTGAATGATACAAGTTCAATTTCTCTCAATTTTCATTCGAAATATTTTCCTTTTTCAAAATTTTGCCTGATGTAAAATAATTTGAATTGGAAACCTTTTAAATCAAAATCGTTCAATATATTTATTTTCAATTGCAAACGTTTTCAATTAGGAATTATTGATTAATTATTACTATTTCAAAATTTTCGGAAAATTAATATTAAAATTTTTTTTTAATAGTGGATTTTAAAATTGTTATTACTTTGAATCTTAGAAAGAAATCCTGGGACGTAACGGCGCGCTTCGCGCGCGTATATTTACTACTAATTATTGAAATAAAGCAAGTATTTGTTAGAAACCAGTTTTGAAGACAATTTTTCGATTTCAGGAAATGGTACATGAAAAAAAAATTCCAGTCGGAAAGAAGGTGCATAATCGACATTAATTTCTGCAGTCTTAATGATCCGAGAGAAAGTGGGAAGTGTTCGTGAGAGTAGTAGTATGTCAATGGATCGTTAATCGAGGGAGAAAGATGGCTCGTTTATATACCGCATTTTTTCACCAACCTTTTTCGCAATCCCAGCTTTTTTATGCTCTCCTTGAAGCAGTGAAGCGACATCCGCTGACGCATTGAGCCGTAATTACGAATTCGATTCAAACTGATAAAAAGGCGCCAGTGGCGTAACTTACAGATGCCCCCACCCTCGCATTAAGTGCCCTTTTGAAAATAAAAAAAATAGCAATAAGTATACTTTACAACATTTTTTAAAATAATTTTCCTTTTATAAAGGTGGAAATAAATTCTTGCTACTGCTTCTGAGTCTCTCTTTAGAGAAGAAGCCCTTCCAACAATGAAATTAATTTCGCGATATGGTAGTTACGCCACTGAAAGGTACTGATTGAAGAACGTCTATTGCAGAGTCTCTTCGGGTGAAATGTAATAATAACTCTCCCAGGCTTTGATTTTGAGAAATATGTTTTTCATTCACTTGGAAAATTAATGAGCAAAAGAACATAAAAATAGTTAAAAATAATATTTTCAGTTAGGGGCCATCCATAAATTACGTAGCAGTTTTTGGGGGCGGAGGTTTGGGAAAAGGTTGCGACTTGTTACGTGGGAGGATAAATTGATACTGTTACGTAATATATTTAAAGAGTCAACCCTATAGTAAATTCATAAATCCAAAATGTATTTTGATTTTTTTTTTCATCATTATGAAGAACAATATCCATAAAAACAAAGTCCTTTTCACAGTGTTTGATATAACTACTACCCCCGAATTTATTCATCATTTTTTATGTAAATTTGACGATAGAATAAATAGGAACTAAACATATCTAAAACCTTTATTAAAGAATTTTAATCTGCTAAATTGTTGTTGAAAATATAAACTTAAGTGATTTGGTGAATTATTTGAGAAAATTATATGCTCCCATTTTATTACATTTTAATTAGCGTTAATTATTATCGTAATCGTTTTTCAAAATATTTAGGTTATTTTAGTTCACGATGAACTTATCGAAAAATCTTGAAAAATGCATGACAAAATCTACGGGTTATTATCGTAAATAGCACTATTTACTAAATAACCCTTAGAGAAATAGAAAATTCTGCACTTGCATGCATAATTTTTTTCATTAAACATATTTCTCATTTTGGTTCCCTAATTATCAAATTAAAATGTATGCTTAAATTTAAAGTACTATGGAATATAATTAGTAATCATAAATATGAAAAAATCGACATCGGCTTTCGTACGTTTTCAATTTAATTTTAGAAGGCTTTCAGTAATCTGTATACAGATTAATTTTATTTAAATATAAGACTTTATCTCAGCAGGAATTAGAAGCAGAGGAATAAATTAATAAGTTAATTTGAGATTTTATTTTGCATCAAAGATTGGCGCTCATTCAAAGAAAAGAAATTTTTCTCAATTAAAAGAAATTTCTGTGGTACGAAGAAAGATTTTTTTTCCAATAAAAATTTTTCTTTAATTTGAAGTAATTTTCTCCATTTTGAAGTTTTTTTTTGTTAAATGAACAAAATTATTTCAAAAGAATGGCTTCTTTGATAAAAACAAATATTTTTCTGAGTGATTCTGGAATTCTGAACCTTTCTGATGTTTCTCATTTTCGATACTGTTCCATCTTGAAAATAATCAAAATTGAAAATTCGCCAACTTTTTAGTTTTGAATGTTTATAGTTCAAAATAATGATATGTACATATTTTTGAAATGTGTCTATCTTAAAGATTCTGCAATTTTTAGTTTGTATAATTGAGAGAGATGTAATATTAATTTTGAATGTTTTTCTAATAGTTCAATGCTGAAGATTTGAAGGTAAAAACTCTTCAATTTTAAAAATGTGTGAATCAAAATTCTTAAATTTGGATGATTTCGAAGATCAAAAGTGAAGACATACATATAAATTCTGAAGATTCCAGATCAAAAAAATTTAGAATGTTTATTGTTTCAAATGATGTAATTTCAATTGTTTTTTTTTGAATATATAGTTCAATTTTGAAGATTTACATAAAAAAATTCTTAAATTTTTAAGGTTTGCAATTGAGGATCGTTCAATTTTAAATATGTATAAATCAAGTCTTGAATGATTTTGAAGATCAAAAGTGAAGACTTTTCAATTCTAGATCATCCAAATTAGAAAAATTTCAAATTTAAATCATCGGTTTACAGAATTTTTGATTGCAAGTTTTAAAAATTGAAAACTGTTCAACGTTAAAGATTTACAATTCAAATATATACAATTTTAAACAGTTACAATTGAAAATTCTTGAATTCTGATAATATAAAATAGTCAATTATGGAATCATGAATATTTTCATTTCTAAGTCTTTTTCTATGTCTTTTTAACGTTTATATTATTTTTTTGAACAGTTCAGTTTTGAAGATTTACAATTAGAGAATCATTAATTTGGAATTTTTATAGTTTAATATTATGTATATTCAAATATTTTTTTGGGATATGTAGTTCAATTTTGAAAATTTGCAATTAAAGATCCTTCAATTTGAAATATATGTGTAAATAAAAAAAAAATAAAAAATAATGATAAATGAATAATGATAAACGATAAATGATAAATTGAAGATCAAAAGTCAAGAGTTTTTGATATTATAAATAATCAAAATTGAAGAAATTTCAAATTTAATTCATTAAAATTCAAAGTTCTACAATTTTGAAGAAATACAATGTAAAATTCTTGAATTTTAAAAATTATTCGCTTTTCGAGATTTATATTTTAAAGTTTTTTGTGAACTTTTTTTAATACTTTAATTTTAAAGATTTTTAATTTAAAATTCTTAAAATATTAAGACTAACAATTAAATATTCAATAATTTGAAATGTTCACAGTTAAAAATTATGCTATTTTGAACCTATTTTGAAATATGTACTTCAATTGAAGACTCTGAAAAATTTAATATGTATAATAGAAAATGACGCAATTTTAAATTATTATTTATTATTATTATACCATTAAGCCATTTCCCTTTCGGGGTAGGCGTGACTTGCTCGGTTGGAGAATAGTAGTGTGCATATGGGTATATAGGTATAAGGTAGGTAGGAATATAGGTATGAGGTGGATAGGTATATAAGTGTTAGGTATATATATTTCAGATTGATCTGAAATTCTCGTGTTATTTATTTAAATGACACGTTTACTCCGCAACACTGCTCCGACCCAGGTTGCTGATCAATCTCTCTAGCGATCACCCCAAGGGAAGAGCCTCACAAAATTTTTATGTATGGTTCTCCACTTGGGCCCATTAGTATCCAAGATCTTTGTTTCAGGCGTCATTCATTCTACTGTCACTCTGTTTACAAACTATTTGTCGCCACACTTTTCTGTCCTGGCATACTACTCTAGCTTCCTTCACGTCCATGCATTTTTTCATGCAAGCACTTGTGTTTCTATGGCTTCTTATGTCTCTACGGATTAATGTCTCATTTACAGATTCTAACCATTCTTTCGGCGGTCTACCTCTGGGCATTCTGCCATTTACTTTACCTTTATACACTTGTTTGGTCAGTCGTTCATCTTTCATTCTTTCAAGATGTCCGAACCATCTTAACTGATTTCTTTCCCATGTGTCAACTATTGTCTCTTTTGCACCACATTCTTTGAGGATTGTCTCGTTTCGGACTTAGCCCATTAGTGTTTTCCCGCATATTATGCGCAGAGGTTTCATGCCGATCGCGTTAATTTTACTCCTGTCCTTTTCTTGACAGGTCCATGTCTCGCTACCGTATAGTACAGTCGGTACGAATATAGAATTGTGTATGGCCATTTTAGCTTTTTTGATATGTTTTTATTTGTTAGGATGGACCTTGCTCTACCGATAACCTGTTTACCCTTATTTATGCGCCTATCTAACTCCCCATCTATTTTTCCGTCGCTAGTGAATAGACTACCTAGATATACGTACTTGTCAACTTGTTCTAATCTCTCATCATTTAGGACAATGTTGCACATTGTTTTCTCACTCTTTCCCTCAAACACCATGATTTTTGTTTTATTTACGTTAATTTTGAGTCCCATGTCCTTCATGCTTGTATGAAGTTTATTCAACATTCTATGCTTCCTATAAATAGAATAGTTCAATTTTGATTACTTAAAATTGAAATTTATTCAATCGTATTGATTTGCAACTGAAAATTTTTCAAGTGTGCACAGTAAAAATGAGAACGTTAATTTATTTTTTGAAAATTTAAATAATTTTTCACATTTGTATCGTATGTTTCCATATATATAAAAAAAAAATGATAATTCAGGTGTCTCGGATATTAATTAAAGCAATTTTATTTAATAAAACATGGCTGAAAATATTTGCGAAAATTACGTAACATAGCCGCGGGGGGGGGGGGGGCAAAAGTTTGCCCCCCCCCCTGGTCAAACCATTTTTCTATGACTTGTTACATGGGGGGAGGGGTAAAAAAGGTTGCAAAAAATGTGTTAAATAATTTACGGATGGCAACTTACATCTAAGGGTTCATTAATTTTTAAAGAATAAGGGAAAGTAAAAGCTTACAATCACTGACTCAGGTGTTCAAACAGTTACTTATTTCAAGTTTATTTTAATATAGACAAAGTATTCAGGGAATCCTCGAGGTGATTTTTCGGCGAAATTTATTTTACAGATTTCAGAAGCACACTCTGCAATGTATCCAACTAGGAAACGTTTTGCAAATTATTGCAGACGTCTACTTTCATGTCATCGTCATTTACACAATTGTTTATTCAAAGAAAATGATCTTCACATTATGTGAAATAAAAATGAGACTGTAATTCAACACAGAAAAAACTGAGGGCAAGAAACGTGGCAGGTAATATGTGAAACGGGGTACCGGCTAGTTGGGTAACTGATGCTGGGGTAAATTCACCGTGGTGACTCGAATATTTCTACGTTATACTCCCCTTTTAGGCAAACTTTGCAGCGTGTAACTTTAATTACCTACAGTTCTATCTGCTATGTAGAACTGCTATCTGTTACCCCGCTTCACTCATTACCTGCAACGTTTCTTACCCCCCATTTTTTTTTGTGAAGTTCTATCGATTAAAAAGGTAACCCAGTTCAAGGTGTAACAATCTTTATCCTTAATTTGTTGATCAAACATCGGAAAAACTTATATTTATTAGTTTCTTGCTAAAAATATCCTTGACATAATATATTTTACGATTTGAATTTACAGTACACTCAGGAGCATAATTCATTATTGCAGAAAATTTTATCGTCTACTATTTTTCTTCTCATGTTTACATTAAAAATTCTGAAAATGTGACTGGAAAAATGTTACATAGATCTGAAATGGATGAATTTTTATTCTTCGGCTTATTTCAAATCCAAAATTTGAATCATTCAATAATTTTTGTGACCTAAAAAAAATGAGGAATAAGTAGCAAAGAAGCTTGAAAACACTCGAAGTGTTTTGTGATTCAATTAATAATTATTTGAATTAAATAATGTGAATATTACAATAGTTGGTCATATTTGGTAGAACTTAGGAAAACTCAGAAGCATTTGGACTGCTTCTTGAATATGAATACATTTGGCAGCTTGGATATTTTGGCAAGACTTTTAAAAATTTGAAATAAATCGCAAATTTTTCAAATCTTTCTTCCATATATGTGCGCGCTCACATAATCACACACATAGACACGTTGTTTATTCTTTCTCACTTATTTGCGCGTTGCACTGAAACTTGCACATTTTAAACTTTGTTCTTATATATATGTATAATTCATTTTACTACTAATTTGTATGCTAGCTCACTCATTCAATATTCTTAAAGTCGCAAATTAATAAATTTCACTAGAATTAGAACATACGATTTACATTACAAAATTATGAATATAATTTGTTACATTCAAAGAAAATAGGGCTATATTCTTTATTGCAGATTTTAAAATACCAATTAATGTCGAATGTTGAAAATTTTGAGCTCTTGTCTCCTGTTGTGAGTTTCTGTGGGATAAAAGAAAATTCAAATTTTTAGCTTAATATAGTATTCAGTAGTTTATTAATTTATTCAATAATTGAATAATAAGGATAATATTTACAAATTTAAAGTGGCGATCATCACAATTTTCGAAAACATTTAGTATTTTTATTTTTAACGTATGTAACAAGATCACCAGAATTGTTTTCAGAAGATAACATTTTTTCTATAATTAAGTGACTAATTCCATTTTAAACCAGGAAAAATTTCAAAAAAAGTCTGCCATGGTGTCAGAATGACTTGTTATATTTGAATAAAACATTCTATGGTTAAAATAAAGAAACCCTTATTTCACATTTTAATCAATAATTTGTTTTGAATTTGTTACAATTATTCGAAGATTACCTGCGAATTATCAAGAATTGACAAAAAATTTCTTCAATTTGCAGTGTTTCCTGAACGAGTATAGATATTTAGGATTTTTTTTATTCGACGTAGGAATTCCTGCTCTTTCAACTGATCCTCAAAAAATGTAAGAAAAATTCAAATTACAAAATGGGGGATGTTTTTTTAAAATTTGTTTTTTCAAAGGCTCCACTTAAAATTTTTTTTTCATCACATTGAAAAAAATTATTTTAGAAAAATCGAATTTCTACATTATTCTTAGAAACAACTAAAGGTATAAAAATTTGTCCAGATAAAAGTTGAAACACCTAGAAAAGTTCTACAAAAAACATATCTTACTCTTTTATGACAGCTTGCATCGGTCACGAGAAACACTAAAAAATTATATAAAAAAAAAATTTTCCGGCCTCAAGAATTATGTGAAAAATAAATAGGTGGCGTTTTCCTGAAAATCTTCTTATCATGTTTTCAAAATTCGATGGAAACAAAAATAAAGCAGATTTTCTGTAAAGCCCCACATTTTTTATTATATTTTGTTATAGTTTCTCTTTATATAATGAAGGCACCTTATTAGTTTTATAGGTGTTTAACCATTTTTTGACTCGCGGAAAATTTTTTTCTTCCAATATCACAAAAGAGTGAGATATATTTTTGGTAGAAATTTTCTTGGTGTATAAACTTTTATCTGCGCATTTTCTTGTGATTTCAGTTGTTTTCGAGAAACATGCGAAAATTCGATTTTTCAAAAATCATTTATTTCAGTGTGAAGCAGTGACTTATGAGTCTTATGACCAACGAAACTCGCGAGATATGTAATAAATTTTACCAGCTATTGGAAAAAATGTCAAAAGTGGAGTTTTTCGAGAAAATGTACTTTTAGGAATTTTAGAAATAGCGACCGCTCAATTATAAAATAGAATTGGTAAAAAATTGAATACAAAAAATATTTGGTTTTGTCGGCATGACAAATTAGAAAAAAATGTGTACAATTTTTAGGATTTTTGATGAAAGAGTTGCATATTTTCACAAGTCACTATTTTTTCAGTTCTGAATTTCTTCAAAATGTTTCAAATTTTTTTTTTAATTTAAACTATTTCGGTTTGATAACAAAATATGTGAAATTATATTTTTTGAAGAATTGATTAGCCGCTATTAACAGAATTTTCAAATGAGCTAAAAATACCGCTATATTACTAAAAACTATGAATTTGACCTTCTGATGTAGTTTGAAACAAATTTAATTTAATACTTTCGAAATTCTGAGACTGACCATTTTTAATTTTTTCAATTATTTTAAGTTTGGACCTAACCACTTTTTTTGAAGCAGAGAAATTTCGAATGATATTCAAGAAAATGATTTTTTTTTAATTTCCGACGAAGCTAAAAATTCATGAAAATCTTTATCTCCTATATCTTTTACGAAATACTGGAGAAAGCTCAAAATTTCAATTATTCAAAAAAAAAACACCTTAATAAATACCACTAAAATTGAGGGAAATTGATTACGTTTTGGTCTCATTTTTTTTACAATTCAACATATCTACTCATCATTTACAATACATTTCATATAATTTCAGTTGTGTCAAAATATGATTAAGGATTTTTTAAAGTGAAAAATTACCTCACATTTATGCTCACATGTCTCTGTGTTCACAGGTACCTACATAAATTTATATTTTGAACCCATGCACCCTTCATCGTATAATAATAAAAATTAAGAATATTCTTTTTCTATATTTTCTCCTTAGTATTTTTAATTAGGCTGTCTTATTAAAGGAGGCTGCAGTTTTAGGAATTACTTAATTATAATTGAAGAAACTTTTCTAGGGTTATAGTCAGAAAACGATTTGGTTGAATTAACAAAATTGTTGTTTATTCAACCATTGAATATATATTTGGCTGGGGGTCGTGCAAAAACGACGTCACGCTATTTGGAACATTTTTTCAGCTCATAACCTTCTTTTCACAGTTCATCACATAAATTTTGAAATTTAAACTAGTGTAACGTCACAGATACGACCTCCCCCCCCTCCCCTTCGAGGTCGACATTTTTCTTCGATTTCATTTAAAAAATGGATTAGTTAAGTTTTATGTTAAGAAAATGAATGTTCAAATAAAAAAAAAATGAATGACAATAAAGTAGTTTAAATTTTAACTAAATAGCAGAATTTTTAATCAAAAGAGATTAATTCTGAACTCAAAATAGAACAGTAGACTTTTCAATAAAAAAGAATGAACTTTCAATAAAAAGCAGTTGAATTTTCTTAAATAAAAATAAAAATCTATTTTCTTATTTTTCTATTGACTCAGTTCGAATCTAAGCGAAGAAACGAGAAAACGGAAAGTTTCTTGAAAATAGGGATAAAAAGAAGTGTCCTTTAAAAAGGGGTAATTAAGGGAATAGGGGAAGGAGTGTGAATTTAGGTGCTTTACTTGTAAAATAGAATGACTAATTTTCATTTTTTCAAGCATTTAAACAAATTGTTATCCACCTGGCAGAGCGACGTAGTTTTTGAACGACCCCTTGCTTCAACAAAAACAATTTTGTTGGGTCAATCAAATATTTTCTTTGATCAACCAAAATTCGGTTGGTTCAACCACATTTTCAGGTATATCCAAGAAAACAGTTATTTAGTTGAAAAATTTTTTTTTCTGAGTGTAGACAACTTCAATTATATAAATGACACATGAGTGTGTGGTAGGTTTTAAATTTTATATTTACATGAGATTAAAATGAATAAATGTTTATCGACATTTTTAATAATAAAATTTTTAATTTCGAGGTACGCCCGCATACTTTTTCTAATTAGTTTATATACGTAAAAGGTACACAGATACTCGGATAACAACCCACGTACTTCGTGACAGGTTTCTTCTATATTTTGACTTCGCTAAACAGTCTTCTTTGTGATAACTATAGACTATGTTTATGAAAAATAATTTACAGTAAAAATTCAAGCAAAATTATGTACATGAGCATTGTAACTTTGTATGAGTGTAAAGTAATAGATACAGTTGTAGTAATTCTTTGATGATGAACTTTTCGAGTAGTGGTTACAAAAAGAATCTTTTAAAACTGATGAGCTGAAACATTCGATGAAACATTAACTCTTTTTACAAATGTACAATCTTTTCCCATTATTTTCAGGTGATAGTTTCAATTTAAGTTTCTGGATACTAAGAAAAATTATTTGTATACTTTTTATGTACTAAAGTTTATTGTGATTCAGGAAAAATTTCCTATTGGGAATAGAAAATTTTTTATTACTTTTTGAGGAACCCAAAAAATTGTGGAACACAAAAATACGGCAAATAATAAAATTATTGGGATAATGAAAAAAATGTTGAATTATCATCTGTTGGATAATTATTAATTAATATTCTGCAGATACTATCATTTTCAATGCCAGTTTTTCTTTCTCAAATTTCGGCGATATGAACAAAGAAAATTCTTTAGTTTTATCTAAAAAATCATCAGATTGGAAACTAATTGTACACTACCGACGGATAGTATCGGACCATTAACCGAGTGGCTGATTGAAAATTAGCCGTAACTTTATCCAAAATTAAAATAGAAATATTTTTGAAGAATCGTTGAAATGCTGATTAAATTCTGCATTGAATAAGTCCTAATTCAAATGATTTAACCTTGTAAGTATTGATTTACCAAGTGAGAAAGAAAAAAAAATTGGTTTTTAAAGAATTGTGTACTTCAACTTTTGGCAGAAGCTAGGAAACTGAATTTAATAATTTGATATTCTACAAAAGTGATCTTTAAAATTTTTACTTTTATTTGAGCCATTAAGCGTTGAAAAATCTTCACGGGTTTGCCAAGAATTGAAGTTGAAGTACAACATTCCTGAAAAATTGGAATTTTTTTTCTCATGTGATAATTAAATGTGCACAAGGAGAAATTATTTTAAATAGCGCTCATTTAACGCGGAATTTAATCAGCTTTTCAACAGTTAAAACAATTTTTTTTTATCCATATTCTGGACGCCGCTATCACCTTACAAAGTTAAGGCTAATTTTTAACAGGTCACCCGGTTGGTGATTCGATACTATTCGTCGCACAGTAAGGCAAAACCATTTTTTCTGGACAAATTAGTCTAGAGCTTACAAGTTTTATCCGATTTATGAATTTTGTTTAGAAATACATTTGAATAAATTTCAAAGAGATTTGTGAGAGTCGATTTTTGTATTTTGATTTTATTCATTTTTGAATAAAGAACAAAGTTGACATTACAAAAAAATATATTAACGATCGAATTTTTCTGCAGTTATATTCATCAAAAAATCATGAAATCGGTGAAGACCATCTTTGAAAATAATGTCGTGAAGACTAGAACTTAAAAAAATGGTTTATTTTCATCTTTACAAATTAATGCGTGAAAATTATTACTTATAGATTAAAAATACTTGGAGAATTTGAAAAAAAATTGTTGGGGATATACGTAAAAACAATGCTTAATTTCAACGGAATCAATTTTGAATTACTTGGAATAATTTTTCGCTAATGGAAATTTGTAAGGCAACAATATTTGTTATTTATTCAAATAAATTTTATGAAAAAATACCAATTTTCGTCAGTTTTCAACTAGCTTATTTCGTTTCTTCAACCAAATCAATTTTAAATTATTTGGAACAATTCTTCCCTTATGATAGTTTATTAATAACCGTTAGTTATTTATTTTATAAACAATTTTATAAACAAATTCACAACTTGAATTAGAAAGGACGTTATTTATCAGAAGACTTTGTGAGGCGGCAATATTTCTTGTTTAATTAAATAAATTTCATTAAAAAATATAAATACCGAGTAAATATTGAAAGAACGCTATATCCAGAAGCACAAACAGTGCAGCTGAAATTACTATAGACAGTAAAATTTAAATTGTTTAAAGAAACAGTGGCTCACTCTTAAAGAATGAAGAAATCGCGGATTTTTTAAGTAAAATTGTTTATGAAAAAAAATTGGGGCTCTTTTATAAAATAACATAAGAAAGGAATAAGAAATCTCCTGGTGGCGAGTTGACGAAAATCCCTATTTGTTTATGAAATTTATTTGCTTAAATGATAAAGGATGTCACCTGACAAAGTCTTCCAATAAATAGGGTCCTTTCTGAGTCATTGGTAGTCGATTTCGGAAGAAAAACAACATCCATTAAAAACATTGTAACTATTGTTTTCAGTCATATGCCAAACATAAAATTGGGAAATAAATTTAACTTGTTAATGCAAGTATAAAATAATTTTTTCAAATGTTGTAAACTGCTGGATATTATTTCTAAGGAGTGTCTCTACTGATTTCATGACGTTTTACATAAATATAAGTAGTTGCAAAAGAATGGGACCGTTTATAAATTTTCTTTTTAAATTTTGACTTTTTTGTTGAATCAAAAAATAATAGAAAAAAATTTTCAATCGGCTCGCACGAATCTCTTGGAAATTTATTTAATTCTATATTCAAAAAATACTGAAATTGGATCAAAATTGTAAGCTGTAAACTAATTTGTCCAGAAAAACTTTTTTCTCCTACTGTGTGTCGGTAGTATAAGATATGTTATTTGAAACAGTTTGATATTATAAAATTTTTACATAACTACCGGAGAAACTGTATGAAACAAGTTTCTAAATAATTAATAATATGATTCTCCATTTCGGAACAAAAATTTAGACGCCTTTTGTTAAATCGGCATAAGTTACAATATTTAATGGCAATGCTGAAATTGGTCCAAGTCATAAAATACCTTAAAAATTCATCAAATTTTTTACTAACACTTTCCCATTTTTGCATATTTTCTTTTATCTTCAATCCTCATTAACCTCAATAAATAAGTCAGGTAAAATTGTTTTTCAAATTTTTCTCACTGATTACTCTACACTTTTTTCTCATAATGCTATTTCTTTTCGATCTTACATGTAAATTTATCACAAATTTTGTCAACTTACAAATCAACTATTTACAAAATTTCATAATATCTCGATTTTCCAATTACTCGATGTTAGAAGATATTTAACCTCAAGTAAAGTATTACAAGGTAATGTGTCAACTCGTCTTATTTTACAAATGGTTTGCGAGGATAGTTCCTCTAATGTTCAAAATAACCAATTGTATTTTTTTTCGAATTCACTATAACTCGGAACTACCGGAGGAGGTTTTCTTCTTTTAATTTGTAACCTTCTCCGGTGACTACTTGCGCTATAAACAGGTCTCTTTTTGATCGACGTTGATGATCACCATAGAAGCTTGGGTGGGTAATTCATTCTGGACGGGTACACCTGTAGGCACCTCTTCTAGTATTGGTCAAAGGGTTGTTGTTCTCGAAACAGAGGCAGATGGTGGAGGAGGCGGGGGTGGAGGTGGGGATATCACCACATCCGGTTCACCTACCAGGTCGCAGTCGAACCTCCAAAGAATACTTTCAGGGTGGTCACCTCCTGTCAAAAGTAGAATTTTACGCAATTAATTAGTTACTCTGTCAACATTTTTTGCAAAAATTAATTTTTTTCCTCATTTTAGGTGAAAAAACACAGGTTTACAAAAATGTGGGTTAATGTATTTGGATGGGGTAGCACATGTAGGCTAATATGGGGCAACAAAACTGTGGTAATATGTCATACGGTAATATGGCACATGGGGTAATGTGGCTCATCGAGTCTATGTTTTTGGTAGAGGAGTATATTTGGGGTAATATGGATCACGGAGTAATATTGCACAATGGGTAATGTGTGGCATAGGGTAGAGTGGCCCACAGAGTCTATGTTTTTGGTTAGGACAGTCTATTCAGTGATATTAATTTTGTTGGTGTATCTATCCAAAATATATCCAATATATGCTGATCTTTTTAATTAAGAAGAATATTTATTACAATACTTTATTATCTTTTCCAAAACCATATACAAAATTGTGTCTACTTTTTTGGTTAGGTCAGTATATTTAGTACAATATTGTACAATCCTTTCTAAAAATATTTTCAGTTTCTGAAGTAGGGGCAGCGATGGCGGTGAGATATTTTTATAATATAGAGAGATATCTCGTGAGGGCCTTTTGAATGTCTCAAAACGTCATAAAAACATCTCCGGATATCCTATGGATATTCCAGGGATATCGAAACTTACGCTTTGCTGAAATATCCACTAGATATCCTGTAATGTTTTGGGACGTTTTTTTAAAAACATCCCGTGATATCCTATGGATATCTCAGGGATATCGAAATTTTCGCTTAACTGGGATACCTATTAAAAATCTTGTGATGTGTTTGCAACGTTTTTTTGTAACATCCTACGAGACCTTATCCCAGTGGTGTCGAAATTTACGCTTTGCAGGAATATTTATTAGACATGCTGTGCTTTTTTGGGACATTTTTTAAAAACATCCCTTGATATCCAATGGATGTGTCAGGGATATCAACATTTTCATTTTGCTCGGATATCTTTAGACATCATGTGATGTTTCGGGACGTTTTAAAACATTCCGTGATATCCTATGGATATCTGAGGGTCATGGAAACTTGGGCTTCGCTGGGATGCTAATTACAAATCCTGTGATGTTTTTGGAACGTTTTTGATAAAATCTTATGATATGTTACGAATGTTCCAGGGATATTGAAATTTATGCTTTGCTGGGATATTTACTAGACATTATGTGATTTTTTATCCACTAAATATCTGATGATGTTTATGGAAAGCTTTTAAAAATATGCGGTGATTGATATTGTAGGAATATCAAAATTTAAACTTTTTGAAATATCGATTAGACATCCTGTGATGTTCTTGGAACGTTTTTTAAACATACTATGAGATCTTATGCATATCTTTTGAATATCGATATTTAGGCTTTACTGGGATATCCACTAGACATTCTGTGATGTATTTGGGATATTTTTTGAAAACACCCCATGAACATCTCAGATATATCGAAATTCACCACGTGCTAGGATATCTTTAAAACATATTGTGATGTTTTCGCAACGTTTTTTTTATAACATCCTATGACATCTTATGGATATTTCAGGCTGATCAAAATTTACGCTTTATGGGGATATGAATTAGACATCCTGTGATGTTTTGGAACGTTTTTGATAAAATCCCATTAAAACTCATTCATATCTCAGGGATATCGAAATTTACCCATTGCTGAAATATCCATTAGACATCCTGTGATGTTTTTAGGACTCTTTCAAAAACTTACTGTGATATCTTATGGATATCTATGGGATATCGAAATTTATGCGTTACTAGGATATCTATTAGACATATTGTAGTGCTTTTGGCACGCTTTTGAAAACATCGTGTGATATCTTATGGATATCTGAGGGGAATAGGAATTTACACTTTTCCGGGATATCTGTCAGACATCCTGTGATGTTTTAGGAAATAGAAATTTATGCTTGGTTGAACTATTTTGTAAATATCCTTTTATGTTTTTGGGATATTCAAAAGTTCTATTTGAGATATATCCCTCACAGCAATAGGATATCCCAGGGATATCCCCAGGATATCTGGTATATCTATGAGACGTTTTTGGGATATTCAAGTTTCCCAAGTAGGATATGAAAATTTTTATATACCCTGTGTGGAACATTTGAATGTCCCAGAAACGTGCTAAAGACATCCCGGATATCTTGGAGATATTACTGGGACATCGAAATTTTCGCCTTGCAGGATATCTCGACCGGTTATCCCTGGAACTACCTGGGATATGAATTGGATCAAATAGGATATCCCGGGATATCATATTGCTGTGAGGGTTTGAAAATGGCAATATCTTATTTGGGACTGTTAAATATTCCAAAAACACTGCAGGATATCCTATGTATATTCCATGGATATCGAAATCTGAGCTTATTGGGGTATTTTTCAAAACATTTCGTAATATCCTATAAGTATCTCAGGGATATCGACATTTATGTTTGGTTGGAATATGATTTAGATATCCTGTGATGGATATCCAAAGGATATCTAAATTTATGCTTCGCTGGAATATTTTATAAATATCCTGGTGTGTGTTCCGGAGTATGAACAATTATTATTTGAGATATCTGAAAATTTTCAACATCTGACTAAGAATTTTAATATCCATGAACATTCTAGGATATCCTATGGATATTCCATAGATATGGAAACTTAAGCTTTGTTAGGATATCCATGAAAAATTTTGTGATGTTTTTGGGGCACTTTTGAGAAGTTTTGTTTCAAAACATCCTATGATATCCTATAGATATCCTGGAATGCTTTTTGGACATGTTTGGGATATTAAAAGGTCCCATTTGACACATCTTACAAATTGATATGTCTCACGTGGTATTTTTGTACATTTCAAATACACCCGTGGATAACATATGGGCATCCCAGAGGTATCCAAATTTATGTCATAATAAGATGTCCATTAGACATCGTAGAGCGTATATGGGACATTTTTGAAAAACATCCCGTGATTGCCCATGGATATCCCAGAAATATTGAAATTTCTGCTTTGATAGAATATCTTTTAGACATCCTGGGATGTTTTTGGGATGATTTTAAGATATTCGTACATAAGTTTAGTCCACATTTTGCGAAGTGCTTTCGAGAGACGAACTATTCGGATAGAATTTCTACAGTTTTGAGATAATAATAGCCAAAATAAGAAAACAAGTTCATAAATTTATTTTTTATTCTTTCAACATCGTATATCGAATAATGCAAAGAAAATAAAAGGTGCACATAAATCCAACGCAGCAACTTAAAAACTTATCAAACTCACGACTACAGTAGAGCTTGGAAATTTTTTAAAGACAAGATCATACATAATGTAAACAATAAACACTCAGAGAAATTTCCTCTTGTATCAGAAGGATGCTTCTTGACACAAATTGAATTTCCTCTTAAATTTAAGATTAAAAGCAATTTCATTTGTATCAAAAAGAATCTTTTTGCAGCAACCATTATCCTTTTGCGAAAAACTTCACCTAATCTTGCAGTAAAATAAGGGGTCGTGCACATAATACGTCACACGTTTTTCCTTTGTTTAAATAAGGACGACAATAAAATTTCCTTGAAGCCAAAAGGGATACAACGATATAAACAAAAGAAAAACGTGTGACGTATTATGTACACGGCCCCTAATACTGTTTGTGTGAAAAAGATATTCAAGTGGACAAGAGGACGATGCTTTTGTTTCAAGAGAAGTTTTTCTCTGAGTGAAACATAATAAAAAGATTACTGAAACATCGTATTTTTAAAGGAAAAACTCAAAAAACGATTTTCTATTAAAATAAAAATTCAAGGTTTGGGAATTTTTTGTTGAAATCTGTTGCACCCCATTTCAACTAACTCATGTAAATATTAAAGTTAAAAACTGAAAGAAACTTGAAAACGTAGTTTTTTGACCATCATACTTGCGGGTATGTTCAATGTTCATGTCTGTATTCGTAATCAGCGCTTGTAGATACATCGTCATACGAGGTTTCGAAAATATAAAAAAATGTATGAACTTCTGTATTGAAAAAATTCCCAATCTCTACCATAGTCGTGAGTTTGATCATCTTCAAAATTGATGAGTTGTAAAAAGTTTCAGAATCCTTTTATTATTTTCAAATGATACGATATACGTGGCTTCTCAAAAATAACAAATTTCTGGAATTGCTGGAGTTCTGTATATTGTTCTTATAAAATTTTGTATACAATATAGTTATACCCACCAAAAACATCTAAGATGCAAAAATTTGGCCTAGTACAACTTTATTTGTACAATTAATTTCTAAATGAATTTGTGCAATCAAAGTTGACCAAATGAAACTTAAAAAAAATTAATTTTATACGTATGACTATAGCAGTTTTTATTTTAATATAATTTTTATGGGTCTTATTACTATTGCATATACGTGTGTTGTTAATTTGAGAATTTAAAAATTGAATTCATTTATATTTAATGAATATGCTTATAAGTTTCATCAAGTTGAGGTATTGTGAGCTTAATAATTATGATTATTTTTAAATAAATGATTATTTACCAATTAATAAATAGGATGATTACCAAAAGGTTGAATTTCAAAAAAAATAATTAAAATAATTGTATCAAAACATAAATTGTAAAAATGTGGTAAAAGTAAAAATTGAGTCAAAAAATTCAAAAAATTATTAATAAAAAAATTTATAAAAGGAGAGGATCTCTTATAAATTCTAGTTATACTTTCGGTGGAGAAATACATTCAATCCCGCCAAGTTGTTATGATTTACAAATTTATTTATAAATCATTTTTCCACATTTTTTAAATTAAATTTAAGTTATGAAACAACTTCTAAAAACTTTATTTTGAAGTACTCATAATCAATTTATATTAATTATTATTCTTTTCCTTCTCCTTGATCAACTTTGGTTTTACAAATTCCCTTTTTATTGTGCGAATAAACTTGTAATTGGCCATGTTTTTACATCGCAGATATATTCAATTGCATACAATTCAGTATAAAACAAAGTCATCAAAATTTGAAAAATGCATGCGTACTAAAAAAATTTGTTGTTACTTTCTTCCGGCGTGGTAAAAAAGTTTTACTATTATTATTTTTATTGTGTTCACATTATTCAATCCAGAACGTTTCTAAAGCATAAAAAATGTATGTTTTTTTGAAAAATTCTCAATCCCTGCGGTATTCGTGAGTTATAAAATGAAACCATATTCCTCTAAAACATGCATGCGTACTAAAAAAAATGTTAATCTCTTTCGGCTTTGTTAAAAACTTTAAGTAATCTTTTTATTAGTATCACATTGTTGTTTTTACTAAAAATTTCTAATCTCTACCAAAGTCGCGAGTTGAACAATTGTTGAAATTGCTGCATTGGTCTTCAGTGCATATTTCCGATAAAATTCAGCATAATGTATACCTCTAAAAAATGTATGCTTTATAACAAAATTTTATTTATCTGTTCCAGCGTGATAAAAAGTTTTGATAATTTTTTTATTATGCATAAATTATTTGGTATACGATGTTTCCGAAATAAAAAAGTCATAAACTTGTTTTTACAAAATTCCCAATCTCTACAGAGGTTGTGAGTTTAACCATTTATAAAATAAAACTATGTAGTACATGTATACCAATGTAAATGTACGCGTTTTAAAGAAGTTCCTTAATACCTCGACATACGAAAGAAAAAAGTTGTTTTAGTAGCCTTTTCGTTGTCTATGTGGTGTTACCTCTAATCTAAATACAAGGTAAGTCGATATAGAAATACTCTTTATACAAATGTTTATAGTTTAATACTTAAAAGTACCCGTAAGCCCGAGCTTTGTTCGGTAAAAGATGCTGGATGATAAATTTGTTGCATATAGAAAATAATTCAATAATTTTCATTATAAATAATTATTTAGTTCATTTATCTGTGGTGTAAAGATCTCCATATCAGTATGGTAACCGAGTTTTCGAGGAGGAAAAATAGACGAGAAATCGACATATTTTTCCCATACTGGATGGTAACGGCGGCCGTGATCGATCCCGTCCCAATTTGTTCGTTTTCCGGAAAAAGCAAATCCGTATATTTAAAAAAAAAATTTTCAACGTTAACGCGTGCCCCGGGCTTTTGAAATTAACATGGGGTTTTAAATGGAAAAAGATCGATTTTCGAAAAATGGAAAAAAGAGATACTTATTATAAACTTTGTATGAATTGTGCCCGGAAAATGCCCCAAAAGATGAAAAATATCAGTTTTCTATGAAACCAATAAAAGGGAATTAGGGGGTCAAAATAAAAAGTTATTGGTTGGAAATTATTCCCTGAACTTGATTTAAGAGGTGGATATACTTTCATTTACAAAAATTTTATAGCAAGTACTTCTTTTTCTTTCGAAAACCGACCTTTTCCCACTTAAAACTCCATGTTATTTTCAAGAGTCCGGGGGCATGGGTTAACGGTGAAAAAAATAAGAAAAAAAAATTATGGATTTTATTTTTCCGGAAAACGAGCAAATTGAGAGGAGTATCGTTAAAAAAATCGGAAGTCAAATTTTTTGACCACCCTTGTGCTCACAATTTGTTCAGAATTGCTGCTGTTTACCAATTATTTAAATAATTTTAATTAAAAAAATGGACATTTTAACCCTGCCAGTTTCCGAAATGTGTCCGTCCGTCGTAATTTTTTCCAAGGAGGGGAAGTGAAAGGAAATTATGGGAGGAGAAGTAGGGAAAGTGACTGTCAGTGAGGGGTAGTAGAGGAAATTATATTAGAAATGAGGGTGAGTAGAGAAGGGGACGTGTGGGTTGTGGAAGGGTAGTAGCAGAACAGGAGAAGGGCAGGAGAAGTGCAGTAAGGAGAAGGAGAAGTAGGATAAGTGAGAGGAAGTGAGGAGATATGAGGGAAAGGTGTAGGGGAAATGATGAGGAATGAGGGCAGGAGAACTAGAGGAAGTACGGAGTAACGAGGGGCGGGAAGAAGGGGGAGT
Organism: Andricus curvator; assembly: GCA_932195095.1. NCBI lineage: Eukaryota > Metazoa > Arthropoda > Insecta > Hymenoptera > Cynipidae > Andricus > Andricus curvator. The sequence goes on from CAKNYM010053213.1 coordinate 937,428, forward strand.
GAGGAAAAATTAGGGGAGTGGAGTACGGGAAATTACGTGAACGGAGCGCAAGAGAACTAGGGGAAGTGTGGAGTAATGATGGGCGTGAAGAAGGGGAAGTGAGCAAAAATTAGGGAGTGAATTTAAGGAAAGTTACTTAAGAAGTGGAAGTAGGAGAAATTCTTAGAAAAGAGTGTGAGCAGAGGAGGAGAGTGAGGACTGTGGGAAGGTAGTAGGGGAACAAGAGTGTTAGATGGTGGAGTGAGGAGAAAGGGGAGTAGGAGAAATGAGTCTATGGAAAGTAGGGGAAGTGAGATTCAATGAGGGGAAATGAGGGGAAGGGAGTAGAAGGCATGTTGGGAGGATAACTAGAGGAAGTGTGGGGTAATGAGGGGAGGGAAGAAGTGGTAGTGAAGGGAAATTGGGGAGGGGAAGTAGGGAAAGTGACCGTAAGTGAGAGGAAGTAGGGACGGGTAGGTTTGATTGACACAATTATTCTATGATGTAGGCGCGCAGCATCGACGTTGACTAATTTTTTTGCGGAATCGATTTGCAATATCTAACCAAAGACTCCTTGTTGTCATATTATTAATAGTGACAAGAATGGTTGATTATATCAACAATTTTTATAAACATATGTATCATATTTTACATAGTAAACAAAACTGATTAATACAAACAATTTTCATGAACAAATGCACATTTCGATCATTTTCCATGAACAGGCTTCATTTTTTTGGCAGAATTAACGCAAAAGGTCCTGATAAAGACTCCTTGCTGTCAAATGTTTTATAGGGACAAAAATAAGAATTATATAAGCAATTTTCATAATCAAATGCACATTTTCAATATTTTTACGAGACATTTCGAGTTGATTCCGAAAAAATAAGCCTATTCATGAGAAAAGGTCAAAATGTGCATTTGTTTATAAAAATTGTTCATATAACTAACAGTTTTTGTCATCATGAAAAATATGACAGCAAGGAGTCTTTGGCAAGACATTTAGAGCTGACTTCTCAAAAAATGAATATGCATTTATTTACAAAAATTGTGTAAATAATTGGTAAACAGCAAATATTCTTACGTAATTATAAGCGCACATTAATATTTGTCATATTTCATACCAAATCTATGTTTTAGGGATGCCCCCCCTCAACGAGTTTTTTAACCCTAAATTAAAAAAATTTGTCGGGTCCTTTTTGAAAAACCTTAAGTTTTAATTTTAAAAAAAATTGTTGGCATATTTTGATAAGAACCCATGGAAAGTGAAGTTTTATTTTCTGAAACTCTTTCATTTTTATTCTAAAATCAGATCTAAGTGTTCAACATCGTGCGATATCCTGGCACATTTGAAAATGCTAAAAATCTGCTGATTGTGAATTTAGATTGAAAAGTTTGAAAAATAGTGCACCGTATGATTAATAAAACATTCTAATAGTTAAAAATAAAAAAATGGTAATCAAATAAGAATTTTCTCGAAAATATGACAAATTATTTTTTACTGCTTTTCGTCCCACTCATTCAAATTATAATGTAGATACTTAACACTTTTATTTGTTTCTCTCTCTAAATCTCGTTTTTTTCTCCATCTGTTAAGCATATTTTTCGTTTACCCATTATCAGTAAATTTAATCTAAATTACTAATTATATTAGAAATATGGTACAAAAAAGTTCAACTTGAATCGAGAAATTAAGAAAAAGGGATAACTGTTCAAAATATGTAATAACTTTAATAATTGAAATTCATTGAGTTCATTCATACGAATATCCAGGATGTATTTGTACAAATGTAAGACATACTATATAGTCATTTAGTAAATAAAAGTGTAGAACAAAGTGTTTGAAACTATAATATAAATTCAAATGGAAATAAGCTTAGCTTCTATAACAGCTGGCAAACAGGGTGAAGAAATTTAAAGTTTGCTATAATTTTAAACTTAAAATGTTTTAAGTACATTGAAATTTGGATTTAAGACCGGTTTCGGGCATGGCTTGCAGTGGCCTTCAACATAAATCCAGACAGTACAAACGTAAACATTCAGAGCCGCTCGAACCATTTATGTTGGATTTGGACACATGCTAACAGCTGACGCAAGTAACGCGCTGAGGGTACCGCCCTCATGCTGTTTGTCACGCATGACTGAGCACCCCCTCTCTCTGGGTTCCATGGACCCCCTTATCACGACACTGCCAAGGACATCAATTCGCAGAACGTCGTAAATTCGGACTTCTTAAATCCAAGTTCCAGTGTATTAGTATTGCTGTAGTATTTAATTCTCCTTTTTACATTTTTTAAGCATTCTCAAACAGTAACTTCAGAATCCCTTCCAATGGCAAAAGGAAACGTAATACGAATTTTAAGTGCGGTGCATTTTATCACTCAGCTGAATGGAATTTTCTGTGAGTTAAACTGGATTTTTCATATTGAAATATAAAACTTCTATGTGGAATTGAAATCTTGAATTCATGAATTCCACTTTTTCTTCTTTTAAATAAAATGTCTTTATTTAAAGCATTTGATTACCAACACCCTAAGCAGTGGGCTGAAGAAGGAAAAGAATGCAACGGAATATATCAATCTCCTGTAAATATTCGAACGAGTGAAATAAAAGAAGTGCTTCCAAACTATTTAGTAATGAGTGGTGACGAAATAAAACCAACAACAGTTAAAGTGACGAATAATGGCCATAGTGGTATAGCTTGCGTGTATTTAAATGATAAATAGTATTATTTCTGTTTCTTAGTAAATATCTACTATACGTTCATTAAACGTTGACACCTCTATGAAAGTGGGAAAAACTCAGTGAAAAAAAATCAATAATAAGCAAGACAAGAGCACAAAAAATCTATGCAACGACGGTCAATAAAAAAATATTTCGAAAGACGTGAAGCGGTAAAGGTTAAATAACAAGGTTCATGGACCTAATTTTTCATTCATGAGCTTTCAATTTTCACGTCTTTGTTAAAAATTATGAAAACGGGTTGAAACATATCAGGTATCTTTCTGAGGGGTTTGCTCAAATAATAGCAGAAAAAAATGAAAATGTTAAGAATTTTATCCTACAAAATGATTTATATACGAATATGCTTTCTCAGCTCTTGATAACGATGGAAATATATGTTTCAGCATGAAATGTTTAAAATAATTTTACAAATTCCATTCTTTAACGAACAAAATTTTATTTTTTGCATTTAACACTAGGGGAAACCTCCCTACAGCGAATAATGCAACCTGCAATGGATATAATCATTAGTTGAGAGCACCAATAAAATAAAAATAATTAATATTAATTTTAATTTACTACGGCGTATAGTGTCTTAAATATTAATTAAATTACATTAATTACACAGGCCAACAACAAAAAAGTGTTCTATACATCAGACCAGACCATCACACTTATACGTTTTTGGGGTCGCTGAATCTGAACCTTGGTTCTGTTTGACTTCATCAGTTCAGGATCAAGCTCATTCCAAAGACAAATTGAGAAGAAACGTTTAATCGTGGAAAAGCACGATTCTTATACATTTTTGGGGTCGCTGAATCTGAATCCGGGATTTGTTTGACTCCACCAGGTCAGGGTGAAGATCATTTAGGGTCAAATTTTGTTTATCAAAAGCAAACGTATTTTTGACCGCAGATTCTGAAAGAGCGGGATATTTTACGTTTGCCTTTGGTTTGTGACCCCTAGATCAAAATTACCTGTAAAGGTCACCTGAAGGTCAAATCACTCTCTTGATCTTCTCAAGCTTTTGTCTCGTCCGGATAACGGGAAAATGACCTGTGTGAAAGTTGTTGGGGTCATGGTGGGCGACTATCTGGTGACCTTAGATGTAAGCTTGAAGGTCATTTCACTGCTCTGCAGGGCAGTATGGCTTTACTGGCTTCGTTATCTCAAAGGATCGGAAAATGGATCATTCTACACATCCTCGATTAAGGCTGTTGTCACAATTTTCAGCATCCTCTGAGGAAGCAGGATTTTAAATTTCAGTAACAGGATCAGAGTATCCCCATAGAATTTAGGCATTTTGCTCGGATATTAAGGTTGGGCTCATCAGTGATGCTCCAGTACTTCCATCAGTCCCTTATAACCGTTGCGTTCTGGCAGCCAGTATATAACAAAGACGTATCCTTTTTCCCAGAGGACTGGAAAACGCCATTTTCCGGTACCGCATGAATATAGGTGTCTGCTGTCTTGCTTCTTCAATGCCCCTCGAAAAAATATCACGAAGCTAAATCGTGCTTGATAAAAATTTGTAATTCATAGATTTCTCAATGCAAATAATTTTTCATCCTAGATAAATTAATTTGAGAGTGATTCGACATTCGTATGACCTGTAGATGTCATTTTGATTCATAGGCCAAACCATATGCGAACGTAAAACTCCCCGTTCTTTCAGAATCCGCGGTCAAAAATGAGTTTCCTTTGGATAAGCAAAAGTTGACCTTGAAATTACCTTGATCTTGACCTGTTGGGATTAAACAGACCCCAGATTCAGATTTAGCCACCCCAAAAACGTATAGGTATGGTGGTCTCGTCTGATGCACAAAAACGTATAAGAATTGTATTTTTCTTCGCCTAGTCGGTTTTTTTCCACATTGACCTTGGAATGTCCTTGAGCCTGAACTGATGGGAATAAATAGGCCCCGGATTCAGATCCAGCGACCCAAAAAACGAATAGGTACGGTGGCCTAGTCTGATGCACAGAGACTTTTTTTGTGGGGCTGTGTTATTTTACGTACATTAGTATTTTTAATTAATGATTATCCATTGTAAGTTGCACTATCCACTGTAGGGAGGTTTCACCTACAAGAAAAATGTCCTATGCCTTTGATAACTCTAACTTCTGTTTTCTACCTTTGCTTCCAAACATCCGGTGAAAAGTCTGAATAGGAACCCGAGACTAGACAATGCTACCCGGGACCCTGCCGAGAGTATCACACCTTTCATCCTCCAGCAGAAAAAAAAAGAATGCCAGAAATAAAAATTCGTTAATAACACTTTTCGTATTAATTTTTCAACTTTTTTTGTTAAACAATTGAATTCGTAGAATTTTTCGAAACAGTTTAAGCTTAAACACATCGTTTTATCGTTACTAGCAGTTATTATGAATTAGAAAGGCCTTCACAAAGATACCTGATTTTTTTCAATCCGTTTGCATAATTTTTCGCAATGATGTGCCAATTGAAAGTTCAGGAACGAAATATAGGCCCACAAACCCTGTTTTTCTTATCCTTTACCGCTTTACATATCTTGAAGTAATTTTTTCAGTGACTGTCGTTGAATAGATTATTTGCGAAGAATAAAATCATCTTCTCAATGATGTTAGTCTTGTTTATTAGTGATTTTTCTTCGCTGAGTTTTTCCCATTTTTGTAGAGAGATCAACGTGTCATGAACGTTTAGTGGAGTTCTACACTGTTAAAAATAGTATTAAATTTAAAATACCAATGTATATTAAAATTAATATCTCAAGCATATGAAATCCCTATTTAGGTACGTGTTTATTAAATTTCATATACAATCATGATAATCGCTCAGATAATTCCATTTTACACAAAATCAAAATAAGATTAGCAGTAATTTTCGATTCTTAATAATAAAACATGATACCTTCTTGCAATTAATCAAAAATAAAATTGGATTTTAAGTCGAAAAGTTCAATTACGTAAAGAAATGACAGACCTAACCTACACTCAACTATACTCACATTAAATTTCTACCATTCAGGGCAATTTTTGGAAAGAGTTCCACTTCTACGTTGCACTTTAATCATAAAAAGCAATTCAATCGACGAATTCTAGATTATTACTTCAATTGCGAATATTTGATAAGATTTAAAGAAATAAAAGCACTTTGAGTTTTCAAGCACGCTGCTATACCGACATGTATATTAAATTTAATATTAAGTGTACAGCTACTCATATTTTAATGTATATTAAATTTCAATTCCCGTGTATGCAAATGACTTCATATACATTTCTATTAAATTTAATACAGATTTTTCTAACAGTTTATAAGATTACAAAATTTGTTATTGTTATAAATTATAGAAAATTCCGTGAAAGAATACGTTTTGTGCTAAATATTGTTCTAGATATTGTGATTAAAAACATTAAGACATTTTTCATTTGCCGATGCGCTTATAAATTGAAATGACCTTCTCTATAAAGCGATATAATCTTCCGAAATTTACCCATGAGTTTTTTTTTCACGTCTCTGGTCATTTTCTGTTTGAAATTTCACTTTGTACGCAAAAACGCAACCTGTTTTTTGTCTCAAATTCAAATTGCAAGTAATATTTTTCTTTAACATATAGTGGAATTCGTGCCGACCTATGTATCTGAAAGACCAAGCATTAGTGGTGGTCCTCTCAATGGCACATATGTCTTCAGCAGACTCCACTTTCATTGGAGTATGAAGATTGAAACTGGGAGTGAGCATACTATTGATGAAAAGCAGTAAGATCTTCAGTTATTCTTATTCTTTTGACATTTTTCGCGAAATAATCATCCGAGACCCATTTGTCTCTTTTTAAACTCTATTTTATTATAATATTTCCTATTTTTCACCCAATACACGGAAATACTATTTTGCTGTTATTTTAAAATAATCATTTCTATACTTTCTTTAACAGCTTTTCCTTGGAGATGCACTTGCTCTATTATAAACAAATTTATGGCTCAATGGAAAAAGCTTCAAATGAATCTGACGGTCTTTCTGTGATTGGTGTTCTGTTTGATCTTCCAACAACGAAGGCACAAAATTTACAATAATTGGTGCTAACAATTTTGAGCTCAAATTTGAAAAATTAATTTCCTTGCATACATTTTCTTAAGAAATATTCTTATGGGCCATCCATAATTTGCGTAACAGCTTTTTTTTTAGGGGGAGGGGGGGGGGTCAGAAAATGTTAATAATCTTTTAAATAGGGGAGAGGGGGAAAATTGATACTGTTGCGTAATATTTTTAACAAATTAACCACGTATACAAAATTATAGTATAAAGTTAAAGTTCTGTAATTATGACAAACAATTGTAAGAATGTCGTCAAGATTTCGATATCAGCATAATTAAATTAGTAGTTTGATTTTTTCCCATCATTATGTAGAAAAATATTCATAAAAGCAAAGTCTTCTTTACAATTTTCGAAATTACTACTACGTCCTTTATTGAACTATTTACTAAATATCAGTGATTTGATGGAAGATTTAAGGGAATCGTATAATCTTCTTTTATTACACTTTCATTAGCGTTCATTATGATTGAAATTTAAATTTTAAACGGCCTTCATTTAATTTATCTGAATATAAGAAGAAATTTTTCTTGATTCAAAGAAATTTATGTGGTTCAAAGAAAACGGTTCGTTAATTTTAAACAAATATTTTTCGAAGTGATTCTAGAATTTTGAATCTTTCTGATATTTCTCATTTTCCACATTGATCCATTTTAAAGGTATTTGCAGTCAAAAATTCGCCAACTTGCCTAATAAATTGTCAATTGTGAATATTTTGAATTGAAAACTACTTTATTTTAAAGATATACAAATGAAAATTCTTAAATCTGGATGATTTTAAAGATCAAAGGTCAAGTTTTCAATGTGAAAACTTCCGAATTGAAGAAATTTCTAATTTTCTCAATCAAAATTATAGAATTTTTAATTATGAATTTTCAAAATTAACAAATGTTCAATTTCAAACATTTATAATTAAAAGTTCTATAATTTTAAAGTGTTAGAATTTACAATTTTTAAATTTTGAGATTATTGAATTCAAAATTATTCAATTTTTAAGATTTATATTTAAAAGTTATGTAATTTTTATTGATGGGTTTTGAATATTTAGTTCAATTTTAAAGATTTAGAACGAAAAATTCTTCGATTTTTAACATTTGCAATTAAAGATTCTTCAATTTCAAAGATGTATAAATGAGAATTCTTAAATTTTGATGATTTTCAAGATCGGAAGTCAAGACATTTCAATTCTAAATCTTTCAAATTTGAGAAATTTAAAACGTAAATCATAAAAACTACAAAACTTTCAATTGTAAATCGTAAAACTCGCACAATTTTTAAATGTACATTTTTAACATTTGGAATTGAAAATTATTCAATGAATTTTCAAGTTATATATTTTAAAGGTTTATAATTTTGAACGTTTTTTGGAATATGTAGTTCAATTTGAAAATATTTACAATTGAAAATTCTTCAATTTTAATTTGAAATTTAAAATTCTTTAATTTTTTTAGATTTACAATTTAAGATTCATTAATTTGAAATGTTTATAGTTTGAAATTACGTATTTTGAACGTTTCTTTTGGAACATGTAGTTCTATTTTTAAGATTTATAATAGAAAATTTTTCAATTTTCAACATTTGCAATTGAAGACTCTTGAATATTTGATGTGCATAACAGCAAATAATGCAATTTCGAAATTTTTTTTCAAATAGTGCAATTTTGAAGATTTAAAATTGAATTTTAAAAATTTTGTATATTTGAAATTGTAGCTTCTTCAATTGAGAACAGTGAAAATGCCAGCATTGATTCATTTTTCTGGAAATTCTCATACTTTTTTGCATAACATATAACATATGTTTCGTTACATAAAGAAAGGAATGCTAATTCAGGCGTCTCGGGTAGGAAGTAACTAAATTATATTTAATGACACATGGCTGAAAATATTTGAAAAAATTACGCAAATAGGGCGAGCAGGGGGGGGGGGGGGTCCGAGAATTTTTGTACGACTTGTTACACGGGGAAGGGAGGAAGTAAAAAATTTGCAAAATATGTGTTACATAATTTATCGATGGTTTCTTAGTGTTCCTGAAATTTGCCATGTTCTCAGAAGGAAATTTATTTCTTTGACCTACTAAAATTTTGTTAGAGAAAAAAAAGTGTGATATAAAAAAGTGACGAAATTTGAGCACCAGAAGCTGTTTTTCTCCTATGGTACTTTTTCAATATTCTTAATAAAATAATATTTTAGACGATAAATCCAAACACTGCAGTACTTACACCGATAATAGAAGGGATATCTAAGGTGAAAAAGTCAGGAGAAACAGCAGATCTTGCCCCGTTTTCAACATCAATATTTGGACTAAAAAAGTCTTACTTGACTAAGTATGTAACATACCATGGATCTACAACAACACCACCTTGTACGCAAATTGTGACTTGGTTAATATGTTGGGATATTCAATCAGTCACTTCCGAACAGGTTTGCACCTTCACTCAATATATACTTTTATATGCTTGTTTTCACTTTTCTTTAGTTAAAAACATGTTTATTTTTCGTTTTATATAAAAAAAAACAGAAATATATACATTACATAGGGCAAATCTAAACAAGGATGTTAGTTTGGCGTTTGAGTTAGTTTTGTAATAATTCAATCAAATATAATAATTAAATAATAATTGCATTAAAAAATGTACACTTGTTAACAGGAAATAGATCATAAATTGAAAGAAAAAATAGTAACTTAAGAATATTTTCTTGTATTTTTACTAGAATGGGGCAAACAGGTGAATTGTTATCTATTATTATAAGCAGGTGAAAATCATTTTCATTAAAAATGTATGGAAAAAATTGCTTGCGCCTTTTTCAGTTAGAATCCAAACTACACTTATCTTTAATAATTCTTTTTTATTTTTCAACTACAATAATTGTGTTTTATTTTCGTTTTTAGAAGGCATTCATTTCTATCACCAGGTATTATGCTCGGTTTATCATTCCACGAAAATAAAAGTTTAGGAATCATTTCAGAAATGAATCTGATATTTTATTTATTTATTTTAT
>CAKNYM010053213.1:947599-982630 GCA_932195095.1 Andricus curvator
TAGTTTGGGTGAAACAATGGTTTTAGAAATGGCAAACAATACCATACTTAAAAGTAGTGCGCGAGCACATTAGGTTTAAGAAAATTATCATCTGCAGAGTTTGAACATTTTTACATTCTCATCAGAGAAGGTATTAGATTTGTGTAAACTTTGACTCCCTCCGTATTTTTCAAATGTCCACGTTTTGAGAGCCCTTGAATTTGAAAAACAGGTTGTGACGAATGTGTCTGTCTGCAGCGGGCAAGTTTTTTGTGTTTTAATGAACCCGTGTAATTTTTTTTTTAATTTTTAGGGTTTGTAGCACCAGGCTGAAACCCTTATAGCTTTGGTCCTGTGTTCGTCCACCTGTCCGTCCGTCTGTAGTACTTTTTTTCTCAAATATTGGATAGGATAAGATCGGATCGCATAGAATCAGATAGGACATGATAGTATAGTACAGTATAGTATAGTATAGTATAGTATCGTATAGTATCGTATAGTGTAGAATAGTATAGTATAGTATAGTATAGTATAGTGTAGTGTAGTGTAGTGTAGTGTAGTGTAGTGTAGTGTAGTGTAGTGTAGTGTAGTGCAGCATATCATAGCATAGCATAGCATAGCATAGCATAGCATAGCATAGCATAGCATAGCATAGCATAGCATAGCATAGCATAGCATAGCATAGAATAGCATAGCATATCATTGCATAGTATAGTATATGATATAGGATACGATAGGATAGGATAGGGTATGATAGGATAGGCTCGGATATCATAGTATGAGATCGGATCGGATATGAAAGGATAGGGTATGGTAGGATAGGATACCATAAGGTAGGATAGGATAGGACAGGGCAGGGAAAAAAGCTATGAAATACTTTTATTTAGGCACATGGCGCCTACTTTGAATAATGTTTTTTTAATTTGCAGATGCAGGCCTTCAGGCAAGTACAATTGGCACATTCTGATAAAGAAAATGATAGAGCAACTCAGGCGGTACATGGCCGTGTGTTTAAATACGTTTGGAATTCAAAGCTTTAATCCTAAGTACGTATGATAATTCAAGAAGTGAAAATATATTATTTGGACTCCAGCTTTTCTTACATGGTCACTCTGATGTAATCCCAAATATTCGAAATGTGCTAATCCTGCACAAAATAACTTTAATTTCACTAAACGAAACAAATACTATAACCAACTATTCAGTTAGTAGCTTTACTACATTGTTATAAGATTTAATAAATGATCAGGAGAAAACAAAAAACGTCTCTAAATCAATCTACCAAAAGATAACACATATTAGTCAACAATAAATGCACTGAAATTGTTACTACATTTTTGTGAAAATTTAGTCATTTTCAACTTATCATCTTGTATCTCAAATTGTACTCTTGAACGCTTGAAAGTGTTGACTTTTCAATCACTACATTCTCATCAGAGAAGGTAATAGATTTGTGTAAAATTTGACCACCTCCGTTTTTGTCAAATGTCCACTGACCCCCTAAGACCCTGAGTGGGGCAAGATCTGCTGTTTCTCCTGACTTTTTCACCTTAGACCCCCTGAACCCGAAAAACAGGTTTTTACGAATGTGACTATTTGTCTGTCTGTCTATATGTTTGTCCGTATGTCTGTCTGTATGAATGTCTGTACAATATGTATGTCTGTCATTCTTTGAGCACGATAACTTTCGAAAGAATTGAAGATTGGATTGGCCTTTGGTATACTCTTTTACTGCCCTAAAATCAAGGTCAAGTTCGTTAGCCAGCTATTTTTGATAAAAATTCAAAAAGTTGGAGCATTTTCAAAAATGCTGAGACCACTTTTTTTAGAATTTGAAAATTGTATGTACGGTTGTTCATAGTATTCAGAAAAAAGAACAATTTATCCTCATGACTTTTTCGGTCGTGACTAGAGACGTGGAATAATGGGCTCCGGTATTTTTGCTTAACAGTTTTTATATACGGGCGAATTTTGTATAAATGTTTTGTTTCAAATGTACTAGAAGCAGTTGTGTTTCAAATTTTCTAAGGGGTGTGAACGGTTTCTGTCAGAAAACTGGAATTTGTGAACTTTTTGTCCGCGTGAGTTTTGAACTGACGCCTAATATCATGGTGGCGTGTGGCATCTGCAGTGGTGCAATTACGAGAGGGGCCCTTGGACTATTATCATGCGGAAAATGTAGCATTTTAGTGCATAGTGGATGCGTGAAGGGAGGAGACAAGGTAAAAAAAGGCCTAAAGAAGTGGTTTGGCGGTACGTGCTCAACTTCAGCGTCGAATGAAATCGCTCTACGAGAAAGAAAAACTTCTTCTTCATTAGAGACAATGGAGACTGCTACCAATGACGTCAACAGGCCAGGGTTGCCCCCAGCAACTCTGGAGCCCGGGGTCAACGAGGCCATATTAAAATCGGCGACAGAAGTGCAAGAGGCGTCACTTAAGCATATGACTGCTTTATTTGAAAAGTTTCAGAGTAAGCTAGATACCTCAATTAATAGCATGAAGGATAATATCATTCAAAACTCTCGACGCATAACGACGGTTGAAACGACCGTTGCAAGTAATGTTACGGAATTTTTAAGAGCTTTAGGAAGTGACGAAGAAACTCTTAGTTACTGAAAACAAATTGACTTCCCAGGTGGCGCACATGAAGAGCAAATGCAATTTCTTGGAGCACGCTTCTCTAGCCAATGTTGTAGAAATTCATGGTTTGCCTTTCAAACAGGGGGAGGACCATCCAGCTGTTATGAATGAATTTGCGGCCGCTTTGGAGGTCCCTTACTCCAAAGAGGGTCTTATTTCTATTTTTAGAATACGACCCTATGAATTGAATGCCTCAGGTTAGTCTCCACCTCCGATTATAATTGCTAAATTTATTCAGCAAGAGACTTGTTTTCGTCTTATTGAGAAACGTAAGAAGAAGCGAGATTTTTCTACAAAAAATATTGGCTGGTCTGGTGGGGAGGAATGCATCCTTTACATCAGAGAAACTCTTACCAAATACAATGGTCTTATGTATAAGGAGGCATTAAACTCGAAAAGAGCTAAGAAGATAAAGTTTCTATGGATCTCTGGTGGCAAGATCTTTTGCCGTAAGGAAGAAGGTTTGCAGAGAATTATACTTTCTCATCTTCACGATCTTAATGGATTTCGCTAGTAATCACTGTATGGACGTAGGATCATCTTTAAGAACTATTACGTCATTCTAAGTAAATATCTTGTTTTAAAGAACTTTATTTTAGTTTCTTACGACTCGTTTTTGGATTCTACCTTTTTCTATTTATTCATAATTATATGTATTCTGTTTGGCATATTTGGTTAGTGATAAATCCAATTGCTACAGGGAGGTATTTACTACAATTTACTATTGGGTTATGCGGAAAGAAATGCTTCAATTTTTATAAAAAGGTATATTTCGTTTATGCGTATATCTTTTATTTTATTTCATTTTTGCAAATTTACGGTATGGCTCTTCACACTACATGTACTACAGATTTTCGGTTTATATATGTCCTCTCTCGAGTATTCGGGTTTGTTTTGGTTATTAACTTTTACTGTAACTCTATACTTTACTACGAGCTTCGTCTTCTGGAAAATAATAACATATATCGAGATTTGAAATGTTCATTCATCTCATGGACAAGTTAAGATTTTCCCGCGTTAATGCTCAGTCTCTCTCGGCACATTTCCTTGAGTTTAAGACTATTTTAGTACGTGTTTATATCATATCATCACAGTTTCTGAAACTTGGCTTAAGCCTGACATCCCTTCGAATGCAATGTTTTTGGAGGGTTACATGCTCTTGCGCAGGGACAAAGAGGAGAGAAGGGGTGGCAGTGTCTGTCTTTATATTCATTAAAGTCTTAGGGGTTCAGTAGTAAGAGTGAGTCCAGAGGCAAATTATCCTGTCGCTGATTTTCTCTTTGTTGAGGTGTATTTCGGGGTGGGGGGGATTGTTCGCTAATTGGGGTTATTTATAAACCTCCTAACGCTAACCATAGTAAAGAACTTGAATCAGAAATATATACACTTACTCCTCATTATAATAGCATAATACGTACTGCAGCTTTGAACACAAATTTAAATTCGAATACTAATTTAACTAAACATTTGAAATCTGTAATTTACTGCGCGGGACTTTCTACAGTGCCACATAATTCCACTCATCACTCTAATTTTACTAGTACACGCATAGACTTAATTATTGTAGATGACCTTGACAAAGTACTATCCTATTTACAGCATGCAATTCTGTTATTATCTAATCATGATCTTATCAACATTGAGTACCAAATGTCCAGTTATCTTCCACCTAAACCTACTCCTACACCGACTCGAAATCTTACACTAATCAGCGAACAAGAGTTTCAGGATCATTTAATATCATATGATTGGGCGAATTTATCCTCAGTTTGTGACGTAAATACAGGGGTAAACGGTCTAATTTCCATTTTGACTCATGCATTTAATGAATTCGCGCCTTTATATGTACCACGTTCTCGAAGGGAAACTGCCCCATGGATTACGGCAGAAATAAGAGAATTGATGAGAAAAAGGGTCACGAAACGTAGATTAGCAAGAAGAACCAGGAATAGTAGTATACAATCGGAATTTTGCAAACTTCGGAATCTTGTTCAGACGAAAATTAGGGACGTTCACAACCAATTTAACTTAAACGCAATTAGAAATTAAAACAAAAAAGAAAACATTTTTCATCTTCTCAGGCGCTTGCGTTTAATTCCACCTAAACAGGAATATCCTGATCAAAATTTCTCTGCTAGTGATTTCCTTACTACATTTATGTTGAAACCTATTGCTACACAACTTCGAACTGCCTCCTCCAATTTACCTCTGCAAACTTTTAATGAATATGATTTATTCTTTTCTGACATTACTCTTGGGACTTTCCTTATGGAAGTAATGGAAATTAATTTTAATGCAATCCGTGTGGATGGAATGTCGATAAATATGATCCGGTTAGCTCTTCCAGTTATCTTCCCAATATTATTGGAGATTCATAATGCATCTTTACAATGTAGTATTTTTCCATATATATATGGAAAAAGGCACTATTACAACCGATACCTAAAATAACCAGTCCTACATCCACAAAAGACTACCGGACAATTTCTATCCTTAATGCGTTATCAAAGCCTCTTGAACGGATTGTGCACAAACAACTAAGAAATTTTCTAGATACTAATAAATTATTAGACCCTATGCAATCGGGCTTCAGAGCTAAACATAGTACACTCACAGCGTCCCTCAAAATCACTACTGATGTTAAGCTGGCGAGCGATAAAAAAGAGATTACGGCTGTGGTACTTTTTGATCTTTCTAAGGCTTTTGACACGGTGAACCAGAGGCTCCAGAACGTGGGATTTTTCGTCCCCCACCACGTTCCCATCTGGGAGCAATACATGCAAACGTAGCGTGTCGGTGAGAAGACTCTGTTACGCGTTGCGTCGGCCATCCTCGTGTAAAGCCGAAAATGCACGAGCATTCGTGGGCTATTAGGATGTTTGGGTTGATTTTTGTTTTCAAGAATGACACCTGAAGGAAAGACTTCAAATGCATGTAATGAAGTTTCGAAATATTTTTTATTATGTCTTTCAGGAACGTATATGGGATTTTAAGATTAGATTAATAATATTTATCACTTTCAAGTGATTTCACTTTTTATTATTTATGTTTTATTTTTCAATCGATTTCAAATATTGCAAAGTTCAAATGATAACAAATAATTATCATTTTTGATTTAATGTATAGCATTAATGAAATTAAAATTGATGAAATTTTAAATTATAAAATTTAATGAATTAAAAAAATTTAATTAAAATTGAAATAATTAATTTAATTAAATAAATTAGAATTAAATTAAATTAATTATAAAATTTTGAATTTTATAAAAATTTTAATTTATTACATTAATCAACGTTTTTAATGTATACTCTGATAATTACCTTTCTTTTCATGCTATTTTAGGCTATAATCACAATTTTGGGGATTTCAAGAGAAAAAGCCAAAAAATTATTAACTTGTCCTCATATGCTTTCTTAACATATAAAAACTTTATAAAACCCTCAATGTCTAAAAATATTTATCTGAACATTACAAAATTAATTTTTCACAATTTTATATTTATTGTGAAATAATTGTAATTGGAAATTAATTGCGAATAATTGTAAAATAAATTTAACAAAATTTATTTAATAAAGAAATATCTCATGATTTCTTGAGGACAAACAATTTTAAAGGTAAGTCTTTGCAGTATTTTAATAACTAATGACCATATTTTCTGAATAGTTTTCTTTGATGCTGCCCTGATAGGGTACAAAAAACCGTCGTGAAATTTCAAATAAAAACTGTACTCTGTATAAATTAATTTTGAAAATGAAAAATATTTATACCTTTTATAAGTATTCCCAAATTTTATTTGAATATGATACACAGTGATTTTTATTTTAAAAATTCTTGTAAATAGTTCGTCATTTTTTACATTTTATGATATTTTTGTACCAAGTTTGACCTAATGGAATAGATTTTAGGAATGAAATTATAAAAATATCTCAGTTAGTGTTTGGTTGATAATAATATTTTTTTATACGAAGATGTTGGTTTTTGATTAATAAATAATATTTTTTGTTGAAATTTTTATTTGACATACCTGAAATATTGAAAAATTTTCTGAAATTTTGTCAAGAATCCTATATGAAAATTATATTTATAGAAATTAAAATAAGCAAAGAAAACATTTAAGTAATGAATAGTTATTCGAAATTTTTTATTTTGTATACAAAAATATTTTTCGCCTTAGATTATAATTTTGTTGAAATTTTTCTTTCTTCTTCATTAAAAAATCTATTTATTTGGTTGAAATTTAATTTTTTGAAAGATGATTGCAACTGTTTTTAATTAAAAATTTGAAATTTTTCATTGAAATAGCAATTATTACATTTTTTGTTGAAAATTCAGCGATTTTGGTTGAAAATTCAACTGTTCAGTTAAAACTCATATTTTTTGTTGGAATATTGATTGACAATCAGAAATATTAAAAAATCTTCGAAAATTTTCTTAAGAATCTTAGGAAAATTATATTTATACCTATAACCTTAGATATAAATAACTTTTTCCTTTTTTCTTGACTAAAAATCGTTTTTACTTTAAAGTTTATTAGTTCCTTGAAAATTAATTTTTTTAAGTTAAATTCAACCGTTTTTTATTTGAAATAATTTTTTTTTTTGACATAGCAATTATCACATTTTTCGTTGAGGATTACCCTTTTTTGCCTGAAAATAAAACTATTTCGTTGAATTTTTTTTTTTCAAGTTTTAATTTGAAATATTTGAAATGTTAGAAAATATTTCGAAATTTTGGTCAAGAATCCTATATGAAAATTATATTTATATAACCTTAAAATAAGTAAAAAAATTTTTTTTTAATAAATAGTTATTTGAAATTTTTTATTGTATTAAAAATTATTTTTTGCCTTAAATTATAATTTTGTTTGAATTATTCTTTTTTCTTAACTGTTTTTAACCAAAAATTAGATTTGTTTCTCATTGAAATAGTGATTATTACATTTTTCTATGTAAATTCAGCTTTTATTGTTGAAAATTCATTTTTTGTTGAAAATTCAACTGTTTAGTTAAAACTTATATTTTTTGTTGGAATTTTGATTGAAATTCAGAAATATTCAAAAATCTTCGAAAATTTTCTTAAGAATCTTAGGAAAATTACTTTTATACCTATAACCTTAAGAATAAATAACCTAAAGAATGAATAGTTATTTAACATTTTTATTTTGTATTAAAAATTATTTTTTGCCTTATATTATGATTTGGTTTTTATTCTTTATTGACTGAAAATCGTTTTTACTTGAAAGTTTATTTATTTTGTTGAAAATTCATTTTTTTAAAGTTAAATTCAATGGGGTTTCATTAAAAATAATTTTTTTTTTATTGATATAGCGATTATAACATGTTTCGTTGGAAATGAACTTTTTTGCCTGAAAATTGAACTATTCGGTTGAAAATGTTTTTTTTTTGTTCAAATTTTAATTTGAAATATCTGAAATCTTAGAAAATATTTCGAAATTTTTTTTAAGAATCTTAGAAAACTTATATTCATTTTTATTTTTACAACTTTATTTTAATTGTAAAATAATTTCAATAAAAATTAATTGTAAAATAAATTCAACGAAATTGATTTTTTAAAGAAATACCCCATGATTTTTAAAAGACAAAACAATTTTGAAGGTAATTCTTTGTAGTATTTTAATAACTAATGAAAAATTGTAATACTTTTTATAAATATTCCTAAATTTTATTTAATTATGATACACATTGATTTTTATTTTTACAATTCTGGTAAATAATTGATCATTCTTTGAATTTTACGACATTTTTGTACCATGTTTCACCTTAGAGAATAGATTTCAGGAATGAAATTATAGAAATATCTTTATCGGTTAGTAAAATACTACAATGAATTACCTTCAAAATTGTTTCGTCTTTTTAAAATCATGGGATGCATCTTTATAAAATAAATTTCCTTGAATTTATTTTACATTTATTTACAATTAATTTTCAATTAAAATTATTTTACAATTAAAATAACATCGTAAAAATAACTATAAGTTTTCTAAGATTCTTAAAAAAAAGTTCGAAATATTTTCTAAGATTTCAGATATTTAAAATAAAATTGGAACAAAAAGAAAACATTTTCAACCGAATAGTTTAATTTTCAGGCAAGAATGTTAGTTTTCAACAAAACATGTGATAATTGCTATTTCAATAAAAACAACAAAATAAATAGACTTTCAAGTAAAAACGATTTTTAGTCAAAAATTAAGACCAAATTATAATTTAAGGCAAAAAATAATTTTTGATACAAGATAAAAATGTTAAATAACTATTCATTCTTGAGATTCCTTATTTTTAAGGATATAGGTATAAATATAATTTTCCTAAGATTCTAAAGAAAAATTTCAAAGGTTTCATAATATTTCTGCATGTCAATCAAAATTCCGACAAAAATATAAGTTTTAACTAAACAGTTGAATTTTCAACAACAACAAAATTAGTTTTCAACCAAAAAAGCTGAATTTACAACAAAAAATGTAATAATTACTATTTCAATGAGAAAAAATTCTAATATTTGATTAAAACAGTTAAGAAAAAAGAATAATACAAACTAAATTATAATTTAAGGCAAAAAATAATTTTTAATACAAATAAAAAATTTCAAATAACTATTTATTTAAAAAAATTTTTTTGCTTATTTTAAGTTTATATAAATATAATTTTCATATAGGATTCTTGACAAAAATTTCAAAATATTTCAAATGGAATATACAAATTTCGAATAACTATTCATTATTTAAGTTATTTATATCTAAGGTTATAGGTATAAATATAATTTTCCTAAGAGTCTTAAGAAAATTTTCGAAGATTTTTGAATATTTCTGATTGCCAATCAATATTCCAACAAAAAATATGAGTTTTAACTAAACAGTTGAATTTTCAACGAAAAATGTAATAATTGCTATTTCAATGGAAAAATTTATTTTAAATAAAAATCGGTTGAATTTAATGAAAAATTTTTCAACGAAAAATGTAATAAATGCTATTTCAATGAAAAAATTCAAATTTTCAATTAAAAACAGTTGAAATCATCTTTGAAACAATTAAATTTCAACCAAATAAATAAATTTTCAAATCACTAAATTTTTTAATGAAGAAGAGAGAAAAATTTCAACAATATTATAATTTAAGGCGAAAAATATTTCTGTATACAAAATAAAAAATTTCAAATGACTGTTCATTACTTAACTGTTTTTTTTGCTTATTTTAATTTCTATAAATATAATTTTCATATAGGATTCTTGACAAAATTTCACAAAAATTTTCAATATTTCAGATATGTCAAATAAAAATTTCAACAAAAAATATTATTATGAACCAAACACTAACTGAGATATTTTTATAATTTCATTCCTAAAATCTATTCCCTAAGGTCAAACGTGGTACAAAAATATCATAAAATTTAAAAAATGACCAACTATTTACAAGAATTTTTAAAATAAAAATCACTGTGTATCATATTCAAATAAAATTTGGGAATACTTATAAAAGGTATCAATATTTTTCATTTTCAAAATTAATTTATACAAAGTACATTTTTTATTTGAAATTTCACGACGGTTTTTTGTACCATGTTTGACCCTATCAGGGCAGCATCAAAGGAAAATATTCAGAAAATATGGTCATTAGTTATCAAAATACTGCAAAGTGTTACCTTTAAAATTGTTTGTCCTGAAAAAATCATGAGATATTTCTTTATTAAATAAATGTTGTTAAATTTATTTTACAATTTTTCGCAATTAATTTCCAATCACAATTATTTCACAATAAAAATAAAATTATGAAAAATTAATTTTGTAATGTTCAGATAAATATTTTTAGACATTGAAGGGTTCATAAAGTTTTTATATGTTAAGAAAGCATATGAGGACAAGTTAATAATTTTTTGGCTTTTTCTCTTGAAATCCCCAAAATTGTGATTATAGCCTAAAATAGCATGAAAAGAAAGGTAATTATCAGAGGTGAGTATACATTAAAAAAGTTGATTAATTCAATAAATTAACAATTTTATGAAATTTAAAATTTTATAGTTAATTCAATTCAATTCTAATATAATTAATTTAATTCATTCATTCAATTTTAATTTAATTTTATAAAATTTAAAATTTTATAATTAATTTAATTCGATTCTAATTTAATTAATCAAATTAATTAAATAATTCAATTTTAATTTAATTTTATAATTTAAAATTGTATCAATTTTATTTTCATTAATTCTATACATTGAATTAAAAATGATAATTATTTATTATCATTTGAACTTTGCAATATTTGAAATCGATTGAAAGATAAAACATAAATAATAAAAAGTGAAATCACTTGCAAGTGATAAATATTATTAATCTAATCTTAAAATCCCATATGCGTTCCTGAAAGACGTAATAAAAAATATTTCGAGACTTCATTACATGCATTTGAAGTCTTTCCTTCAGGTGTCATTCTTGAAAACAAAAATCAACCCAAACCTCCTAATAGCCCACGAAACTGAATCGCGAAGTCGGGCAAGCTCGGCTCGGCCCGAGCCACGGGTTCGTGCTCGTGCATTTTCGGCTTTACACGAGGATGGCCGACGCAACGCGTAACAGAGTCTTCTCACCGACACGCTACGTTTGCATGTATTGCTCCCAGATGGGAACGTGGTGGGGGCCGAAAAATCCCACGTTCTGGAGCCTCGGTGAACCACAGTTTACGTTCACAAAAACTTGAATCTTTCAAAATGTCTAATTCAGTAATAAAGTGGTTTGCCTCCTATTTAAGTGATCGTTCACAAAGTGTAAAGACTAGTAATGCTGATATGTCTGAATGGGTGGAAGTGAAGAGTGAAGTTCCGCAGGGTTCCACACTTGCACCTACGCTTTTCAACTTGTATACCTCTAAATCTTGGAAGTGATCTAAAATTTGGTAAGTATCTCAAATACGCCGATGACTTCAAATTGTACTTTTCCGGACCAGCTGTAGAATTGAATAGACTTCTCAGTCTGATCCAAGAGGACATAGATCGGGTTGTGCTTTGGGCTGAAAATAACGGTCTTGCTTTGAATGCATCTAAAACTAAAGCTATTATTATTGGGCCTCCGGCTTTTCCCTCTGTGGATGCGCTCGCTGCCCTCCCTCCTTTGAGGGTTGGTAATGTTACTATTGTTTTTCAATAATCGGTCAAGGATTGAGGATACTTGCTCAACCGGACTCTATCTTGGAAAGAGCATGTAATGGCTATTTCTCGGAACACATACAGAATTCTACAGCAATTGAATAAAAAGAAAGACTCCTTACCTACCTCAACTAGGATTCTACTAGTTAAGAGTTTAATTCTCCCGTTCTTCGATTACGGATGTATTGCTTATGAAGATATAACGGATCAACTGACTGGGAAGCTAGAATGGGCACTTGATGCATGATCCTTTGTATATACAATTTACCAAAAAGTGAACATATTACTCTCTATCGGGAGAGAGCAGGGTTCCTGCTCGTCGCTAAAAGAAGGCAATTTTTATGGGCAATTTGCTCTTTACTATATCTAGAAATGGATCTCCTCAGTATTTACGTGAATATTTTACTTTTTTTGATAGAAAACATTGCAATCATGCTAGATTCCGTGAGAGCAACTTAGCTTTAAAAATACCGAAGTACAGAACATGTAAACTTTAGAGATCGTTTATGGTTAGACTGTTAGATGGACACGTCTATGGAATAGAATACCTCTAATTATCATGAAAGCGCCCTCTTATTATCATTTTGAAATCGAATTTTTTAAGTACTTATTCAATGATTCAAATAATTTACTCGAAATTACCCATTGGTAATAAAATTTAGTATTATGTTGACCTCTTACTGCTAATGTAGTTTCTGATCTTATTGAACACATATCGTATAATTACAACACTAGCATTTACTTCAACCTATAATATTTTGATTTCAACGGCCTATGTTTAATATTGATTGATAGCATTAATTTACTGTTAAATGCACATATCCACTTACTGTGCCACGATCCTAGTTTTAAGAATATTACCATGTATATTTTGTTCCTTAGAGGGCTACTTAGCTCTAGGGACTTTTTCAATCGATTACAAATTACAAATTACAAAATTCAAAGAAGCAAACGCAACTGAAGATTTAAAGCCAAACAACGCCCGATATGGAAAAAACCGAAAAAATAAAAACGTAGCTTTTTGAACACCTTACAAGATCGTCATAACATTTTTTTGAATTTTCTTGAAAAATCGAAAATTCAAATTTTGATCGCACAAAAAAATAATGAAAAATCATAAATTCCATTTTGCGGTCCAACTATACAAGATAGGAAAAAAGATGAAGAGAAAAAATTGTGCACTGAAAAAAGAACTACAAATTTGTTACCAATCACTTTTTCATAGGACGCGTAGTTTTTGTTTAAATTCGTAAACAACAGCATTAGAAATAAAAAAATAAAAATTTTGGACAAACGACACAAGCTACGAAAAAAACTAATAAGACAAAAGTTGTTCACCCAAAGAAGAGCTAAAAAATTTTTCCTATTATTTTTTGATAGAATGCTTGGTTTTGGTTTTATTCGTAAAAAACAGCATCGAAAAATAAAAAATTTAATTTTTGGACAAACAACACAAACTATGAGAAAAATTAATTGACAAAAGTTGCTTATCCAAAAAAGAGGTACACATTTGTTATCAATAATTTTTTTATAAGACGCGTAGTTATTGTTCGAATCGTAAAAAATAACATTGAAGATAAAAAAATTAAATTTTGTGGAAAACGACACAAGGTACGAAAAAAAATTATGAGACGAAAGTTATTCACCTAAAAAGGATCTACAAATTTGTTCTTAATAATTTTTAGATAGAACAATTAGATTTTCTTTTAATCGTAAAAAACAAGATTAAAAATAAAAAAATTTAAACTTTCGAAAAAACGACACAAGAGAAGAAAAAAAAATGAAAAAACAAAAGTTGTTCAACCAAAAAAAAATCTACAAATTTTTTATAAACTCTTGTTATAAGAATAAAAAAATTAACTTTTTGGAAAAAGGACACAAGCTACAATAACATGTTATTTAACAACATTTTTCGCCTAAATTATATCTACAAATTTGCGCAAAACCACTTTACGCTACGATGCGTATTTTTAGTTTAAATAGTAAAAAATGATATTTAAAATAAACTAATTAAATGTATGCGAAAACGAAATAAAATGCAATAAAATGTTTAATAACAAATTTTTTTTTCTTATAGGATGCGCACTGTTTTTTAATTATAAAAAACAAGACAACGCAAATACGTATGTTTTAATACCAATGCATATCAAGAATTGTAATAATATAAATCTATTGAAATGATAAATTTTTCAGGGTAGTTGAGAATAAAATTTAATACAAAATAAGAAACAAATAATAAAGTAATCATGATGAATAAAATTTGTACTTTATATTGCAAAATCTGAATAAGCAATCCCAGACCGAGGTACATAAATAAATGTAATATACATTTGATATAAAAATGTTGAACATAATAGAGAAAAGCTTACATTTTGGACAAAATCGAGTGCGAAGGACGAGATACGTGATGAGAATGTGTTTGTTGAAGCCAAAGGAGCTTTAACAAAAGAGAATTCACAATCACCAAATTACTGTTGTCGCTACTTTCACCTTCAATTTTAAAAGGTCTGTACACAAATGTGGGGGAAATACAATGACCGATCGCGTGGCGCGAGGTAAATACATTATCGAGCGCGAAGCGCGAAAACCAACAGTCGCGCGCCCTAGGCGCAGCGGGCAGATTTTTTATTGTTCGTTTTTTTTTTATTGATTGTTTCAGTTTAATTTTTTTATTTGAAAGGTGGTAAAATATACTTATATGAATTATAAATTGTCGATGTGAAGAGATAGTGACGAGGGGAAAAGATTTAGAATTATGTAAAAAAGTTCACGGATCCGGAAAAGTATACATATTAGGGTGGCCCAAATCAAAAAATGTTTCTTTGAATTGAGGGGAGAGCACCCAACAAGCTTTCATTTGGTGTAAAAGAAACTTTGAATTTTTCCTGAATTTTTTGGATAACGGCAAATACGTTTCCACGGGGGCTATATCGCCCTGATACGTAAGAAATCGCATTCCCTCAAATTCTCGTCAAGTTTTTTATTAAAAAAATGTTTTTTTTTCCTTAAAAAATTATTAACATCAGACAAAAAATCCATAATATGAAAAACTGTAAAAATGTTGAAAAAGCACCTTTAGAAATTAAAAAAGACTTTCGAAGCTAACAAGATTAATTTTCGAGCCCTTTACTGTTTTCAGTTCAGACATTTTATGTATTTAAAATAGTACAAATACTAACAGAAAAAGTGGACACATATGAGTTGTTATAAACCACCGTTACTGGAAAAAGCAACCGTTTTGAAAGTTTAATTATGGATTTTTCTATTTGATTTACCAATTTTTAAATAAATTACGTACAAAGTGGTCTTTGAGATAATATAAAAAAACTTTGCATTATATGAAATAAAAAACAAACCTTTTTAAGAAGAAAAAAATAAATTCTGTAGCTACTTAAACGTTCCAGTATATTGATAGACATTTTATGAATTTCAAGTAGAATCATCATTGAGATAGTATATTATGCACACTAGATAGTTTAGGACGGAAATTTTATCTCTTTTTCTCATTCCTTCCTTATAACCTGTTTCTAAGAACTTCCGCATAGATTTTAGAGCCCACCGACATGAGTGTGATTCCTCTATATTCCTCCACTTTTTTACCTTCTCCTTTCTTTATTAGCGGTATTACGAGTCCTGTCCTCTATTCTTCAGCTCATCCTGCACTCCTTAATGTTTTGTTACAGGCTCTTCCACACTTCTCCTTTCACTCCTTTCCCACCATACTTCAGCGCTTCACTCTCTATGCCATCTTTTTAGCCTTTCTATTGACCCGTTCACTTCTTCCCTGCTCATGTCATTCCCTTCTTTCCCTTCACCCTTAAATACCTTTCTCACGTGCTACCCTATACTTTCTTCTTCACCCCCCATCAATCCTTTGAAGTACTTTGTTCACTCAATGATTTTTATCTGCTCATTCACGCCCTTCTTAATTCCTCTTTGCCTATTTACCACCTCCTATTCCCTCCATTCCTTTTCTGCTTTCTCTACCTCCTCCATGCACACATGACTGACATTTTGTATTTACGCTAGAAGAGATGCACAGAACTCCAACGCAGCAGTTTTGAAAATTATCACCCTCACGTCTTCGTTAGAGATTGAGAATTTAAAAAAAAGTTTGATGCTTTAGTAACCTCGTGTACCGAATAATGTGGACATGATAAAAAGGCACTTACACTTTCTTTTTACGCTAGAAGAGATTAAGAAACATGTTTTGTAAGCATACATTTTTCGGAGGTATATTGTTTTCTTGTATATTAAATTTCATGGAAAAGATGCTTAGAACCCCTTTCAAGGTTTGATTCTAGACATTCCTTCATATGATATTTGATATTGTTTCTAGCATTTCGCGGGCCCGGGTAAAAAACTTTAGTATTCTTTCAGTGAAGTGTTTCACCCATCGTACATGCGCAGAAAAAAATTAGGTTTCATTTTGAACAAAGGAACGTCGTCGAAATGCACTGAAGCAAAATTGAACCATAATTGGCTCATATTAAGCAATACGAATATTGAAAGCAGTTCAATTGTTTTTAAGTTTTGACATTGACCAAGAGAGCAAACATAACTTAAGTTTAAAATGAGTTTGTAAGAAAATTACCTGAAACGAAATAGACTCTCTAGTGTTTTCTGTGTGTAGAACTAATACTTTGGATCTTATATTCTGGGCCTTATATTTTTGGGGCTAGGTTTGAGATCTTATTGATTAGGACCTTATTATTCAAGCCTTTTTTTGAACCTTATGTGAGTGATTGTGTTAGTGAGTGAATACATTTATTGAGGATAGAAAATTGGTAATTTTTTGATAATTTTTACGAACCTTGACCCAGAGCGATGCCTGAAGAGTCCCGTCTCTGCCTCAGGGGATGTTGAGGTTTGTGCGTATGACTGTGACTGTGACTGTGGGGGTGGGAGTGGCAGTGTATATGACGCGTGTGCGTGGGGGTGTTTCTGCAGGAGTGGTTGCGCTGTTGATGATGTTGAGGATGAAGCCTGTGCTAGGTATTTCCTGCATGGTCCGCTGTCACTTGATCGAAGCTCAATGATTTCTTCATCTCCGTCATCGCTAATGCACCAGTTTCCTGCTAAAAAATTATTTCTGTTAGCTTCCTCCCACAGTTTATAACGAATCTCATGGAGAATTCTCTAATGATAAATCATGAGATCATGACACATCATGATCATGACACATGATCATGACACATGATCATGACGCATCGTCACATGATCATGACATCATCAAATGATCATCACATCATCACACGACCATCACATCGTCACATGGTCATCACATCATCACATGACATTTGATCATGACACATCATGAGATTATGACAGATCATGACACATCTCATGAAAAATATCATGGCAAATCTCATAGAGAAAAAAGTCTATTCTCCATGACAAATCTTCATAACACGAAGTAATAGTACCGAGAGCAAACTGTGTGTTACGAAAACGTGACAACTTTTTGGGAAATAAATGATGGGGCTTTTCCCATGACTGGTGAGTGGAATCTCCGCGAGAGCCATGAAGTACTCTCGGAAAGAGCCGAGCTTGGCTGAGAGTCACCGAAAATTTTGATGTTAAATTCAAATGACACTCAGCTGATTTCGGTTCTTGCAGATATTCCATTCAAAAGTCATGGGAAATGCCCCCCTCCCAGCTATTCCCCAAAAATCTACCATACTTTTTCGCCGAAAATGCATTAGCCTTGGTTCTCCTTACTATTATTTCGTGCTTCATGATCCATTGGATCTTGTTCGTGCTTTGTAATTAAGGGGCCGGATTCTACTGGGAATAAAACAACTGTGATACGACATCTGGTACTGAAAATCAGAACATAGAAAGAGTAGATAGAATTTTAAACATGCATTTCAATTTGTGTATATAAAAGTGTTTTAAGTTTGTTTTGTGAAGTTTAAAGTAATTATTGCATAATAGAAATAAGTTTCCATCCAAAATAAAGTGTTCCAGATGGAATTTTGATCTTATACTTATACTTCTTATCTTATCTTTTGATCTTATATCTTATATATATATATATTAATGGTATATATACAGTTTTAAAATTGAAATTCGAAACTGGTTCGAAAAGCCTTCAAGGGCCAAGGCCGTTTAGCGAGAAAAATGTATAGGCGGTTATAGAATCCGGTGCTTCAATTGTGATAGAATCCAAATTCTTCTATTATCATGGTGTCTACTTGACCGGGAAAACCGGGAAATGATCGGTAATTTGCTTCAGTGAACTGACTTTTTTCTGGATTGTACTAAAATCACGGTGGGTCTCGACTGACTTTAACTCAAAAGGGCACACCTTTCAGTTTTTTTTCTGTTTACATTTCTTGGATGTCTCATGATCATTTTGCGCCCCAAAAAACAAAAAATCATCAGAGCCCTTTTTGAGAAAACTTAATTTTGGATAATTTTAAAGAGGCTATTCAGCATATTTTCATAAAAATAACTTAAAAGTGGAATTTTGCTGCCCTAAAACGTTCAGCTCAGCCTCCAAAAAGAGGTGTAGGTGCTCAATATCTTACGAGAATTGAATCCCTTCAATGTTTTCAAAGAATGGAGAAAAAATTGTAAAAAAATCAGTGTTTTGAAAATTGCTTCATTCCAGCCTATCGCAGGGCCCAAGAAACTGTACCGGAATTAAAGCGTATAAAATTTGCTTCAAGAGTAAAAAACCGTGAATGTTCAATCTGCAAAAGTTTCCGAGTTTTCTCAGAAATCTATTTTGAGCGAATAATTTTTTTGAATTAATGGAAAATTCTAATTTTTGTAAAATGTCTTATGTGCGTCGTTGTTGAAAGTTACCAGTAAGTAAATTGAAGGAGACTCAATTTTAGGTAGTGAAAAAAAATCTAGGTGAAAATTATCCCCGAATAAATTAGATTCCATTTTGAGTGAATCAAAATAGAAGACCATATTTTTAGCCCTGTCAGAGATATAGAGCATTATTTTTTATTTAGTCAAAATGGAGTATACTCTAATTTATCCAGAAATATATTTTACCTGCGGTGCTCAGAAAATAAGTTATTTTGAAAAATTAGAAATTCAATAAAACAATGGATGTTTAAAGAAATTGCATAAAAAGGTTAATTTCCAGAAGGTCATACTTTTGGCACTATATTAGAGCTAGAGCTTTGTTTTTTTAGATCTACTCCAAAATTAGGTCTACTTTAATTTATTTACTGGAATCTTCCACCAGTGATGCACAGGATATGAGTTATTTCACAAAAATAGAATTTTTTATTTTTCAACAAAATTATTCGCTCAAAGTAGATTTCGGAGGGCCATGATTCCGAAACTTCTAGGGATAGAACATTCAATTTTTTTATTTTTGCAGCGAATTTGATATGCTTTAATTCTGGTGCAGGTTGTTGAGACCTGGGCGGGAAAGAAGCAATTTTCCAAACAATATTTTTCCAGTTTCTTCACCATTTTTCAAAAATATCAAAGAGGGCCAGTCCCCGTAATATATTTAGCATCTACATCCCTTTTTTGTATAATAAAGTAAACGTTTTAAGTCAATTAAATTCCAGTTTCAAGTTATTTTTAAGAAAATATGTTGAATAACCTCTTTGAAAAAAAGGCAGTGTCTATGTGCACCGAAAAAGCCGGACATTTGTGCCGAAATTTAGGTACGTCTAGCAACGGACTTAAAAAATCAAAAACTGAGTTTTCTCAAAAACGGCCAAGGCGATATTTTTTGGGTTCAAAATGGTGGGTCAGTCAAGACCCACCGGGAAATGCACCGATGCACCATGCAAGAAAATTTTTTTACAATTATTATTCTGAAAAGTTACAGCTATTGAACAGAAAATTTACTTTTAAAAATAATGAGAACAAGAACATTGAAAAATGTTTATCATTTGGGGCGCTATTGAAAAAAAGGGAAACATTACAATTTGAACTCTTTTTGCAATAGCATTTTTCTAAATTGACAAAATGACTTCAACCTATAATCATGTTATTCAGAATTTAGATATCTTTCAATCCATTTAAGAGAAAAAAATGTTAATTCAGAATTAATAAAATTAACCACATCAAATAAGACATTCAAATAAACTATTGCGCTCTCATCAGTTTCTAAATAATTAAATGACTAATTCACCGGGAAAAATAAAATGTTTACCGGGAGAAACCCGGAAATTTAAAATCATCCGTCAGGTAGACACCCTGATTATTCGGAACATTCTACAACGAATCAATAGGCTTATTTAGATGAAAACGAAAAAAAGTCAAATTTTTGCCAAATATGTCATAATGTAAGTTTTTTTTATGTTGAATGACAGAAATTATAAACATGAATTGACATGGAGTGCCACTTTAAGAAAATTGTAACTCATTAACAATCTTGAAAGCAATTAAAAAAAGAGAAAAAATGGTAAAAACAAGAACGCTGAACTTTTGAAAACGTATCAATCATTCGGAATTGTTTGTAGTCTTCTCTATTCTATTAAAACCTAAAAAAATAGAGTTTGCCGGGAGCATCTGGCGAATTTAATTATTGATTTTAATTCAGTTTGAAACTATTCTCCTCTACTGGATTTGACGTCAAGAAATATTGAAACATAATTGTTTTATAGCAGAGAAGAAATTAAGAGTACAATGTGGCATTGTTGGAAAAGCATTTTATTCATTGGGCGGTCGGTGGCAGCTGAATGAATTGTATTTCCTACCAATCAAAAGAAAGAAAAAAAATGAAAGCAGCGTGTACCAGAAGTAATATATGGATATTTATGCACAAAATACATCACATACCAAATAATAAAAAAGGCTATTTTAATTTATTCAATGATATTTGTTTATAAATTCCAAGAGTCATCGTGCATTATACATAAATTGTGTGCAAACACTCAAACGACATATATGCAGATTATTTTATTTTTTCTTAAAAACTGTTATTTTTCTATTACGTTCACGAAAAATATATACACCATGGTCTAGGGGATGACTATCAAATTGAACAAACAAGGTTGTGTTGAATCTAGAGGTTCTCAAAGTTTTTTTTTCTCTTTATAAAAGCGGTATAAAACTCTTAAGAGTTTTGTGACTTTTCTAGATTCAACTCTAGGAAAGAATCTCAGAGTTCTTCAGAACATAAATTTTTTTTTATAGTTTCAGTTCGTAAAGACCACTATCTATCTTGAAAAAGGAAATTGGCTGCTATTTTGTGAATCTGGAACGTCTCTAGAGAGCTATTTCGTTAAAGATAATTTAAGATTTATCAGTTCTAAATCACTGCAGAATGGCTAATTTGGTAGACAGAACAACGCGAGCTCAGCAGTTTTTCCAAAAGAAGTCTCATTAATATTGAAACAACGTTGCAAGAAAAAAAAACGATGAAAATCCACAGAGTAATTTAAGCAAAAGGGAAAAATCCGAGGGGTGCATACTTTTTTAAATTGGTAAATTTTTTATCATAGTCGTGTGAAATTCCTATTTCCTAAACTTTTTATGGTTTAAATTATTTATTTTCGAATGTTCATAATCAGAATTCGCCTAAACTCGAATGCTTGAAATTGAAAATTTCTGTTTATTAAAAAGTCCTTATATAATGCATTCTACGTGAAAGATGAGATGTCATCTACGCGTTTCATTTTTTCTGCTTCATAATGTTATGTATTGATGAAATAAATAAAAATATGTATTTCAGATGATTATTTGAACGGATGAGACTATTACATACATTACGTATCGCCATCTATTTTTTCATACAATGATTAATAAACTGATCCATCCACCAAAACAAAATAAAATCATTAATTCAATCGGCTGTAAATTGTTCCTCTAGAAAGTTTTTTTGCTCCTCCTGTAAAATTAGGTTGAATGTAATTAGCAGCGTTTAGCTTTTACACTCTTTCCTCTATTTCCCTATTTTCCTCTTTCTTTTCCTATTTTCAAGAAGCTTCCCCTTTTTATCTTTTTTTTCGTTTCAATGCGAACTTAGTCAACAGAACCCAATAATAAAATCCAACTATTTTTGGTTGAAACTTAATTTTGTTGTTGTTGAAAAGTATTCTATCATATTTTTCGTTCAAAATTGATCTCTGTTAGTTCAAAATTATACTATTTTGTTGAACATTTAAATATTTTGTTGGAAATTCCACTATTTGGTTTGAAAATTCTTCTTTTTTTATGAAAATTGAACTACTTGGTTAAAAATTTAGCTACCTTGTATAAAAATTCATTTTATTCGCTGAATATTCAACTATTTTGTTGAAAATTTGTTTTTCGTTTGTTCGCTATGAATTACTTCTCTTAACTGAAAATTAAACCATTCCAGTTTTAACTAAAAATTGAACGTTTTTATTTATAAATTAGACTATTAGATTTTTTCGTTGAAAATTCATCATTTTTCGTTGGAAATCCAACTAGTACTTGGTGGAAAGTTGTATTACTTTAATAAAAATTTCTTTTATTGGTTGAAGATTTAACTATTTTGTTTCATCGATAATTAATTGTTTCAACTGAAATTCAATTATTTTTGGTTTACAGTTAATTCTTTTTGATTTAAAAGTCTACTCTTATATTTTTGGTTCATCATTCACTTCTGTTGGTAAAAAATTCTACTATTAGATTCGAAATTTTATTATTTTGTTTTAAATTCAATATTTTGTCAAAAAGTCCTCTTTTTGGCTAAAAAGTAATCTTTTTTGGTGGAAAGTTAATTCTTTTTCAATGAAAAGTCTGCTATTACATTTTTGTTTCAGAATTCATCTGTTTCTGTAGAGAAGTAATTATTTTTAAATTTATCTTTCTCCGTTTGAAATTAACTTCATTGTTGAAAATTCAACTGGCTTCTCGAGAAGCAAATATTTTTGATTTGAAAACTATTTGCTTTTTTTTTGGTTGAATTTTAGTAATTTTTGTTTTAATTTTTTTCCCGGTATCTTATAATATTAATGCAGTGAAGGCCTTTTCCGGGTTTATGATGTCATGTCATGTCGCTATAATTTAAGATACCACAAGGCTCTGCCGCTTTCTTTTTTTTAAAAATGTAGAATATATAATAATTTCCTCTAGGATTTATCTCCTACGAGACAAAAATTTTATTATATTTTGAGGTTATGACGCTCCAATTTAAAAATTTCAACCTATTCATTTATAACTGACAACTATGTACAATCTACCAAGAAACTTTTTCAATTTCCGTTAACTAATAATAAGGACTACGCCTCGAAAAGGACTCGGATCCGAGTCGAAACATGTCGGCAATATTTTAATAAAAACATCATAAACCCGGAAAAGGCCTTCACTGCATTAATATTTTAGTAATTTTTGTTCAAACATTCGACCACTTGGTTGAAAATTCATTTATGTAGGTTGCAAATTTAACTATTTGGTTCAAAATTGAACTATTTTTTTAATTTGTCTTTTTTGTTTAAAAGTTTAACTATTTGTTTGTTAATGCAACGGTTTGGCTGAAAAAATATTTTTTTATAACTCAACTACTCGTTTGAAAATTGATCTCTCTTGGTTTAAACTGCATTTTTTGTTAGAAATTCATCGTTTCTGGCTTAAAAGTCAACTGTTTTCTAAAACATTAAACTTTTTACCTTGAAAACTCAACTCTTTTGCTAAAAATTCATCTCATGTAATAAAAACTCATTCTTTTTGGTTGAAAATTCAACTGCTTTGTTGAAAATTAATCTGCTTTGGTCGAGGATTCAGCTATTTCGTTGAAAATTCATATTTTTTGTTTTAATTAAACTGTTTTTGATTTAATGGAATAATTATTTTTGGTATAAAATTCCACTATACTTGGTTGAAAGTCAAATGACTTTGTTAAAAATTCATTTTATTGGTTGAAGATTCATTATTTCAGTTAAAAATGCATTTATTTGGTTGAAAAGTTAATTAGGGTAGGGTGGGGCGAGATGAGAATAGG
Source organism: Andricus curvator (assembly GCA_932195095.1). Taxonomy (NCBI): domain Eukaryota; kingdom Metazoa; phylum Arthropoda; class Insecta; order Hymenoptera; family Cynipidae; genus Andricus; species Andricus curvator. The sequence continues at coordinate 971,267 of CAKNYM010053213.1, forward strand.
GGGTAAGATGAGCCATTCAATTTGCTCGCAGGCTCTCATTTCTTTTAATTGTTCCTTGTACTAATATCAGAAAGAACGTTATTAAACTTCTTTTAAAAAAATTGTCGCTTAATGTTGAATAAATTTGGAGGAAACGTAAGTAAAAATTTCAAGACCTGTATTCTGCTATTTTGCATTTGTTTAGAAAGTCCAAGAATCACACAAAATCACATATTAGATGTTTTTCGAGTGGTTATTTAGATAGGTTATTTACTAAACTTTAAGCTTTCAGCAGATGTTCATATAATTATAAAACAGAAATAGGTGAAATTTTGACTTTACTTGCAAGTGTCATATGGGGCGGAATGAGCCACTTTTCTGGGGCGGAATGAGCCACCTCTTCCTGTACATTAACCTAACCTCTGAGTGAAGCAGTCAGTAGGTTGAGATGTAATTTTTCATTGTATCAGATTGTGCAGTGTGTTAATTTTGGTGCGAACGTATAAAAAACTAATTTTGTCGAAAACGATGCTCAGAAAAAGTTTGACAGCTGCACTGCTATAGGTCTGTATTAGAAAATAATATGAGTTGCTGGCAACCAGAAGACAACACAGTTTTCCTGGTATATTTGTTAAGTAACTTTGTTTAAAAACTCATAAAATGCTATAAAAATGAAATAAATGGTTGTGGTTGAAAAATACGGCAAAAATATAGGAAAATGGCTTAAAACCTTAGTATATATGAAATTCAGCGTCATGTAGTAGACCAGTCTAGTATTTGGGAGTTTTTTTACTGTAGAATTCAATTTTTACTGAGACAATGTACACGGGTAAGTCGAAAAATGGTTATATTAATTTCTGTAATACAATTATTAAAAGATATGCAGATATAAATCGTTTTTATATTCACTGTTTGTAGAGTCAGTTACGGTAGAGGTTAGGATTAAGGATTGCATCATTTTAACGTTAAATACTTGAAATGTTCCGTAAAATTTTTGAAAAATATGTGTAAGATATGTTTTTGTTTCATAATACTCTAACTTAACAATACTCTTACTTATAAATAATATATAAGTAATTTAATTAAGTGGCGCATCCCGCCCCAGTGCCTGGGTGCCAGGAATGGAGCGATATGAGCCAAGCGCACTACTTTTTCATTTTCGTTTCTAATTCATCATATACTTTTTTATTCACTTCTATCTTGGCAAAAAAATAATAAAAAATGTTTGTAGAATATATATAACGACTTACTTTCAAGCAATAAATTAGCAGATTTTAAATACTGACGTGAAAAAGACAACTATGCTCATCACGCCCCACCCTACCCTATTTGACCGAAAATTCGTATTTTTTCATTAAAAGTTAATCTTTTTTTTTTTGAGATTTCAACTATAAGAAGTTAAAAGTTGAACTGCATTGTTAAAAATTTTCTTTCATATTGAATTCAATATGCTACTTACAATAATTTTATTTCTTTATTCTTCCGTTATTATTCCCTTATTTTCCTTAAAATTCACCCTATTTCCCCTATTTTGAGATAATGTTAGACTGTCAAGTGTGGAAGTGTTATTCTTACAGCCTCCTCTAATAAATGTACCTTGAAAATGGATTAGTCCCAGTTCGAAACGCGTAGACGACATCTCACCTTTTATAAAAACATGAAATGATAAACATGACCATCCCACACTGGTGGAGGCCTGAAAATTGTTTACGTTATCTAACCAGTATAACGAAACAAAATGTACCTTTTTTTAGAGTTTCTTAGCCCTGGGCAAAAACCCTTATAGTTACGGTCAGCTGTCCGTCCGTCGAACTTTATTCCACAGGAGGGGAATTGAGGGGAAATAAGGACAGGGAGGTAGGAGAAGAAGTTGGAAATGAGGGGAAGTAGAAGAAATAAGGGGTGGGGAAGTAGGGGAAATAAGGGGAGGAGAAATGAGGGTGGAGAAATGAGGAGAGTAGAAGTAGAGGACGTGGAGAAAATGAGGAGTGCCCATAGGGTAGTGTGGGTGAGTACAAGAGGGAAAGTGAGGAGAGGGGAAAATAGTGGAGGAAGAAGTTGGGGAAGAGAGGGGGAGTGAAGAATGAAGTGGCCTCCTCAACTTCAATCTTCGCCCTCTTCCTTTTGTTTTTTGACCTTCGGTCTGGTGTCCGTCCGTCCGTCGTAGTTTTCTCACAGGAGAGGAAGTGAGGGGAAGGAGAACAAATGAGGAAAGATGAGGAGTGTGTAAGGAGGGGTAGTATGGGTTTTGCGAGTGGAGGTGCGGGAAGCGGAGAAAATTAAGAGGGCCTGTAGGGTAGTGTGGGTGAGTAAAGGAGGGAATGTGAGGAGAGGGGGATGTAGCGGAGGAAGAAGTTGGGGAGAGGGGATGAAGGGACGAAAATTACGGGAGGAGGAGGTTTGATAGACTCAATTAACGTCTTGACAGGCTACGAAACCTATTTTGAAGGCACGCGGCGTCTATTTTGACTGATTTTTAATTATTGTCAACGCTTCTGACTTCAAAGGTATACTAGGGAAAAAGAATTGAATGACTTTAAATTCGGACACCCCTCGAAAAAATTGTTAAATTTTAAATGTGTTGTATTCTTTCGGATACCGAGCCTTTTTGCCGGTCTATCTTGTGGGACATGACTTACACCATTTAATCGCGGCATTTCGATGCTCGGAATGTAAGTTGTTTCTTCTTGACTTCCGGAGTAATAACGGCTTCTCTGCATTGAGGAATGTGGACTGCAATGACTACATGACATGATCTCAGTTGTTGGAGAAGAACACGATTTTGCAGTAGGCCTTTGCCGTGGACCGCAACGTATTGCGAAGCGTAGTTCTGAAGCCATCTCAGCACATAGAGACTATTTCAAATGTAATATAAATTATAATTCGAGTTCTTTTTCCATTATCGTCACACGGTTTACAGGGGTAAGTAGTCATCAGTTTTAATAATTACGAGTCGCATTTCGTAATACATGGAAGAATCATCCGCTATTGCCGATTACAAGATTTTCCACAAATGTGACGTTTCGCAAGGAAAGGGCCCTCTTTGTCGATCGTAGTTTATTGGAAGATATTTGCGTTTTGCAGGGATTTGAATGAAATTAAGGGACATTTTCGGATATTTTACAATTATTTCGATGAATTAAAAATAATTTGGCTCAAAACGAAGCGCAGTCTTCAAAAGTATCAAGAGATAATGAGGCTACGAAGACGGAATTTCAAAATTATGTGTTTATTATGTTTTGTACAGAAAACAACGAAAAGAAACGTAACGAAACTTTCGTTACGTTCCGTTTGGTTTCTTTGAAGAAAAACAGTTTTGACATTGTGCCTTCGTAGCTGCATTGTTTTTTCAGTAATTTTTCATACTTAGCATAGTTTTCAGGTTAATTGTAATGAAATTACAGAAATAATTGGAAAATATCAGAAAATGCCCCTTAATGTCGTTCGAATCCCTGCGTTTTTGTGAATAAAGGTCAAAAGTATCGAAACTTGGGGTTTGATGGGAAATTATACTTCAATCTATGCTCTATCTCGTGATATTATACTTATGTCCCGGAACTGATTGGAAGTGGGTGAATTTTATGTTTAAATACAAAATTAAACACGTTCGCTTATGACATTCGCTAACTTAACATGCGTTTTTCTCGAAAAGCTGGTTTTTCAAAGTTTGAACTTCAAAAGTGCCTCGGCAAATCGTTTTTCAACCTGAAAGGTTCGTCTTGGATCTTAAATGTCGATTATTTATGCAGCTATAAGCTCCTATACGTAACTCCATACCGACAAAGTAGGCCCTTTTCTTGAAAAATATCACAAATTAAGAGTTTATTAACAGAGCGTGACATAAAGCAGAACAATGAGTACAGTACAATACCAAGAGAAGATACATATTTACATGAACTACTTTTAAATATCATGCAGATAATTTTCCTAATAGATCGTTCGTAATCCGGTAGGGGGCCGTCCATAAACTACGTTACCAATTTTAAAGAGGGGGGTAAACAAAGTTTACGATTTTTGCGAAAGATGTGACTGCAACAGTACAGTTGAATAATAACTTAATAAGTTTAAAAATCACTTTCATATTTCAGACTTTATATTCTATCCCCTATTCCCCCTTTTTTGAAGAATCCTTCATTTCCCCTTTTTTCAAGAAACTTTTCGTTTTTATCGCGTTTTCGTTTAAATGCGAACTGAGTGAATATAATCGAATAAGAAGATTCTACTATTTTTGGATTAAATTTCTTTTTATATTGAAAAGTCTGCTATTACTTTTCTGATTCGAAATTCACGGATTCAACCCGTGTATAAAATTATCAGGGAACTATTCGGGGGCAGTATAGAGCGTTTATTATGGCGCTGAGTAGAAATGAAACGTTTTTGTATGGTGAAACGCTAGTCGGGACAAGAGTCTGGGCGAGCTAGACTAGCGCGAGTCAGTCGGTCTTGTGAAAACTATTTTAGATGGTTGACGTTAAAAACTATTTCAAAGACTTTTTAGATAATGACGAAAAAATTGTGTTTTCAGTGTACATTTTTTAATACTTTTAAACTCTGGATATTGTTAAAAATAAGAAAAACAATATTTAGATAAAAAAGTGAAACAAATTTTTGGTCCTGATAGTCTAGCCAGCACCCGATTAGGGCCCGAAAAGACTGATTAGATGATGAGGGAAAAAATTTATATTTTTGAGTTCATTTTTCCTTTGTGATACTTTTAAACACCTTAGTTCTTTTAAAAAATGGAGACAAAAATATTATAACGACCCACTTCGAAAATTTGTAGATCTTGACGGGTTAGCCAGCACCCGATTAGGGCCCGAAAAGACAGATATTTTTTATTGAAAATTCATATTTTTTATTGAAACGTGATATTCTCTAGTTGAAAATACAACCTTCTGTCTATTGTTTTTTGGCTGAATTCAAATGTTTTTGATTTTAAATAAAAATCTGTATTAGTTAAAATATTAACTATTATATTTTATGTTAAGAATTCATCTTTTTTATTAAAAATCAACTACTTGGTTCAAGGTCGAACTACTTTGCAAAAAACTGATATTTTTGGTGAAATTTCATATTTTTGGGTAAAAACTGTAACAGCTTTGTAAAAATTCACCTTTTTGGCTCGAAAATTCAACAATTTGGTAGAAAATTAAAATTTTTGTTTGAAAATTAGCTTGTTTATTGAAAAGTCATATTTTTTGTTGGAAATTAAATTATTTTGGTAGAGAATTCAACTATTTGGGAAACATTTCGGCTATGGCTAGTCATCCTGAAAAATTAGCGGAGCTAAAAAAGCTGGTCGTCTGAAATTTCGAGACAATGAGACACTTCGTAAAAATTCATCTCTTTTTGGCTGAAACTTGAATTTTGTTTTTGTTAAAAATTCGTTATTCTTTCAATGAAAATGATTTTTTCATCTGAAAATTTATCCATTGTAAGTTGTAAATTCAACCATTTGGTAGAAAATTTGTGTATTCTGTTAAAAGTTTATATATTTTTGGGTGGAAAAATATTCTTGTTTGTTGAAAATTCATCTTTTTGGTTGAGGATTCAACTATTTTGTCAAAATGTTGTCTTTTCTGGTTGTATTTAACTGGTTGAAAATTCGTATTCGTGTTGTAGAGACTTAGGTTTTCAAGCTCAAAATTCAACGATTCCATTTTTAGTTGAAAACTTATCCTTTTTAGTTAAAAATTAAATTATTTAATTGAAAAATCATTCATTTTGATTAGAAATTAACTTTCGTGTTGGAAATTCATTTTTTTTCGGTTTTAGAGTTAACTGCTTTATGAGACATTCGACTTGATAGAATAACAACTTCGAAATTCAACTGTCTTGAAAGATATTCATATGTTTTGGCTTGAAAATTCAATTACTTCGAAGCAAATACAACTGTTTTTGATAAAATTTTGATCTTTTTTGTTTGAAATTTTGACCGTTTGGTTTAAAATGCATCTTTGTAGGTCGACAATTCAAGAATTTGGTTACAATTTAACTCTTTTGTTAAGAATTTAATTATTTATTGGAAAATTCAACTATTTGTTGGAAAATTAACTTTCTTGTTGAAAAATGATATTTCGGGTTTAAAAGTCAATGCTTTCTAAAACATTTGACTTGTTACCTTGAAAACTTACCCTTGTTTCGTTAAAAATTCTTCTTTTGGGTAGTAAAATAATATTTTTTCTTGAAAATTCAACTGTCTTCTAAAAAGTTCGTCTTTTTAGCTTGAGCATTTTACTATTTTGATAAAAATGGAAGTATTTTTGATGGAATTTGAATCCTTTTTGTTTGAAAAGTCGACCTTTTTGGTTGAAAATGCATATTTGTAGGTTGGCAGTTTAAGTATTTGGTAAAAATGTAACTATTTTGTTCAAAATTTAATTATTTTGTTGAAACTTCAACTATTTTCTTTGGGGCATCTTTTTCAGTCAAAAATTCAACTATTTTGTCAAAAATTCGGTCTTTTCGATTGAAAATTCATCTTTTGTGGTAAAAGAATCATCTTTCTTGGTTGACAATTCATCTTTGTTGTATAAAAATTGACATTTTTGTTGAAAATTGAACTGTCTTCGAAAATATGAGTCTTTTTGGCTTCAAAACTGAACTATTTGGTTAAAAGTTCAACTATTTGGTTGAAAACTCGTCTCTTTTGATTGAAAGTTCAACTTTTTGGTTGTCAATGCAACTGTTTGGTTGAAAATGAATTTTTCTTGTTTGAAAATTCATCTCTTTCGGTAGAAAATTAAACTTTTTTAGTTGAAAAAAAAAACAAATTCTTCTAGGGGCCATTCAATTATCAAAAATATGATTCAGAGGAGGGGGGGGGGTCAAAAAGTGGGAAAATTATTCTTATGTAAGTTAAACTTGAGCGGTCCTGTATTATTCTTCTACTTTTGTAAAAAATCACCATGTTTTGAGAGTCTTTTGGACACAAAAACGCAGAATAAATGTAAGATCCGTGTTAATATGAGGGGCGGAGGTTGGGGGGTAAATCAGCCCAAAATTGGTATTGAAGTTTATGGACGGGTCCGAAGGTTTGACTTATTAGTTCAACTCTTATAAAAATATTACTTCCGATCTATCATGAATATTCAAGGAGTCGTATTTCCTTTTCATATGAACATCAATAGGTCATGACCACTTTCCACGAATCATGCGACGATATTTACAAATTGATTAGAAGTAGACAAATTTCTAATTGAGAAATACTTACGCGATCCGACTGAGCGTTTTTCTTTGAGTTCCAGCAGAACTCTAGGATTGCAACGAGGATCGCAAGAGCCAAGCCACAAAGCAAGACAACGAAAACACCACCTGCAACAAAGAGAAAGACAAAACTTCATTAGCAACGTACTCAAATGAGTTGAAATTAGTTTTACTTGAAAATAAGCCACAATTGCAGCTCGATATAATTTTTAATGTTGCATAAGTATAGTTTTTTAGCTGTATCTTAAGTATTCAGTAATTCTCTTGATGGTGAGGTACACGGAAGCTAGTGTTAGTATAGTATCCTTTGTACGAAAGGAAAACTTTGGCGCAGAAAAACGAGAAGGATGGTTAAATGCAAAAAGAAGATCCAACCTAGACGGGAAATCGTGCGCGCAATATCCAACGACCGCCATCAGCGAACCGTGAGTCCGGCGCAGGGAAGTTTTCTTCACCCCCTGCTGAATAGATTTCGTCTTTCCTTTTCCATCCGTATAAGTTACTATTTGGATTGAATCGTTTCGAGCGTAAGAGTTAAGTTTTTCAATTAAATCTTTCTGCCTGATACCTATTTTAGTGTCGACTGATACTGTCCATTTCAATATTGATTAACTGAATCCTGCATTCCTTTAATTGGGGTGGCCGAAAAACTTCCTTCTCAATATGCCCTGATACTCCTGTCATTAGAAACAAAAATAAGGTAGTTCATACCCCTACCCCTTCACAACATCCCGCTGTGATTGGTTACAGAAATTATTTAAGTCACTCCACTACTTTTTGCTAGTTTTTTGTAGACGCTATATTTTTTCCGAATGAGAGATGCCGCAATGTGATTTGCCATAATGTGACTTGCCGAAAATTTAACTTGTCTCAAATGTGACTCGCCGCATATGTGGCTTGCCGCTCTTTTCAAAAATTTTCCAAGACTTCAAATGTTTCCGAATGAGAGATGTCACAATGTGACTCGCCGCAAATCTGACTCGCTGCACGTGTGGCTTGACGCTCTTTGATAATTTTTCCAAGACTTCAAATTTTGTTGAATAATAGATGCCACAAATGTGACTCGCTGCAAACGTGACTCGCCGCATATGTGGCTTGCGGCTATTTTGCAAAATTTTCTAAGACCAAATTTTTCCGAATAAGGGATGCCGCAATGTGACTCGCCGCAAATGTGACCCGCCGCATATGTGGCTTGCGGCTATTTTGAAAATTTTTTCGAATGAGGGATGCCGCAATGCGATTTGCCACAAATATGACTCGCCGCATATGTGGCTTGCCACTATTTTGAAAATTTTTCCAAGACTTCAAATTTTTTCGAATGATAGATGCCACAAATGTGACTCGCCGCAAATGTGACTTACCGCAAATGTGACTCGCCGCATATGTGGCTTACAGCTTCTTTGAAAATTTTTCCAAGACATCAACTTTTTCCGAATAAGGGATGCCGCAATACGATTTGCCGCAAATGTTACTCGCCGCATATGTCGCTTGTCGCTATTTTGAAAATTTTCCCAAGACTTCAAATTTTTCCAAAAAGGGATGCCGCAAATGTGGCTCGCCGTATATGTGGCTTGCCGCTATTTAAAAAAATTTTCCAAGACTTCAAACTTTTCCGAATGAGGGATGCCGCAATGTGACTCGTCGCATAGGTGGTTGGCCGCCCTTTTGAAATTTTTTCCGAATGAGAGATGCCGCAATGTGGTTTGCCGCCAATGGGACTTGACGTACTATAACTTGCCACAAATGTGACATGTCGGGGGTTGGCATGATCCGTACCCAAAAACTCATTGTTATTATTATTATTATTATTATACCATTAAGCCATTTCCCTTTCGGGGTAGGCGTGACTTGCTCGGTTGGAGAATAGTAGTGTGCATGTGGGTATATAGGTATAAGGTAGGTAGGAATATAGGTATGAGGTGGATAGGCATATAAGTGTTAGGTATATATATTTTAGATTGATCTGGAATTCTCGTGTTATTTATTTAAATGACACGTTTACTCCGCAACACTGCTCCGACCCAGGCTGCTGATCAATCTCTCTAGCGATCACCCCAAGTGAAGAGCCTCACAAAATTGTTATGTATGGTTCCCCACTTGGGCCCATTAGTATCCAAGGTCTTTGTTTCAGGCGTCATTCATTCTACTGTCACTCTGTTTACAAACTATTTGTCGCCACACTTTTCTGTCCTGGCATACTACTCTAGCTTCCTTCACGTCCATGCATTTTTTCATGCAAGCTCTTGTGTTCCTATGGCTTCTTATGTCTCTACGGATTAATGTCTCATTTACAGATTCTAACCATTCTTTCGGCGGTCTACCTCTGGGCATTCTGCCATTTACTTTACCTTTGTACACTTGTTTGGTCAGTCGCTCATCTTTCATTCTTTCAAGATGTCCGAACCATCTTAACTGATTTCTTTCCCATGTGTCAACTATTGTCTCTTTTGCACCACATTCTTTGAGGATTGTCTCGTTTCGGACTTTGTCCATTAGTGTTTTCCCGCATATTATGCGCAGAGGTTTCATGCCGATCGCGTTAATTTTACTCCTGTCCTTTTCTTGACAGGTCCATGTCTCGCTACCGTATAGTACAGTCGGTACGAATATAGAATTGTGTATGGCCATTTTAGCTTTTTTTGATATGTTTTTATTTGTTAGGATGGACCCTGCTCTACCGATAACCTGTTTACCCTTATTTATGCGCCTATCTAACTCCCCATCTATTTTTCCGTCGCTAGTGAATAGACTACCTAGATATACGTACTTGTCAACTTGTTCTAATCTCTCATCATTTAGGACAATGTTGCACATTGTTTTCTCACTCTTTCCCTCAAACACCATGATTTTTGTTTTATTTACGTTAATTTTGAGTCCCATGTCCTTCATGCTTGTATGAAGTTTATTCAACATTCTTTGCAAGTCCTCGACTGATTCTGCCATAACAATCTTGTCATCTGCGAAAGCTAACCCACGTACCTTAACTGTTTGGAGATCTACACCTTCTTCGTCGAAGAGTGCAGTTCTTAGACACTTATCCATGAATATGATAAATAGCCACGAGGACATAACGCATCCTTGTTTCACGCCTTGCGTAATATCGAACCAGTCACTCAGTTTCCCGTTTACCCTTACGCTCGCTTTACTGCCTGTATATATTGTTTTTATTGCTTGCAGGAGCCCTCCATTTACTCCGTATTCTTTAAGAACTTCCCAAAGTTTACTTCTATTTACCGTGTCAAATGCTTTTTCTAGGTCAATAAATGCACAGAAAACTTTCTTTCCTACTCTCAAGCTTTTTTCTGTGATCTGTCTTAGGCTAAATATCTGATCTGTACATGATCTTCCTGGCATAAATCCACTTTGGACTTCCCATATTTTTTCTTCTGTGATTTCCATTACCCTACGAATAAGTATTTTTGAGTATATTTTACTTACGGTACTTAGTAGGCTGATACCTCTGTAATTACTGCAGTTGTTTTTATCTCCCTTTCTTTTGTATATTGGTACGATAATCGCTTTTTTCCAATCGTCTGGGACTTTCCCCGTCTCGATACATAAATTTATCAATTCGCACAACCTGTGAGGTATGTACTCGCCACCGTATTTGAGCATTTCAGCACTAATACTGTCTATGCCAGCAGCCTTACCATTTTTCAAGTTCTTAATTATGTCTCGGACCTCAGTGACACAGACTTTTTCAATTGGGTTTTCTAATGCATTATGTTCTATGTCGCAGTTTTGTTGTCCTATATCTTCACCTCCTAATAGTTCTTTAAAAGAGTCTTTTAAAGCGTCTACTATCCCGTCTATATCATATAGCATTTCACCTTTGCTGTTTCTCATGCTCGCAATCTCTGTACTTTTACTTTCCTTCATCTGTTTATATAGTAGTTTCATTATTCCAAGTTAAGTGATTATTCGTCGTACGGTGGATAGTCTATCTGTAACGTCAGTCCCACCAATACTTCTGTTACTGTGTGTGGGGGGGGGGGGAGGTGAGGATAGAGAAAGGAAACCGAGAGTCTCAATTGGTTTCTGATTTATGCTGAGAAGGTTACCAGCCTTCAGCAGCGTTGTATTTGATAGGAGTTAATATGTACCCAAAGCCGAATCCTGGCCTACCTCTAAAACATGAGCCAATAAGTCTTTTTTTTTTTTTTTTTTTTTTTTTTTTAA